>CAUYUJ010022247.1:98949-126232 GCA_963575745.1 Prorocentrum cordatum
AACATAAGAATAATAATAAGAAGAATAATACTAATAAGAATAAGAATTATAAGAAATATAAGAAGAATAACAATAAGAATAAGAAAAATAAGAATAATAATAATAATAAGAAGAAACATAAGGATAATACTAATAATAATAATTGTAATAATAATACTAAGAAGAATAATAATAATAGTGATAAGAATAAGAAGAATAATAATAATAAGAAGAAGAAGGAGGAACAAAAATAACAACAAACAAAACATATCCATAATATTAATGATAAGAAGAATAAGAAGAAACGTGAGAATAATAATAATAATACTAATAATCAGAAGAAGAAGAAGAGGAAGAAGAGGAAACATAATAATAAGAAGAAGAAGAAAAGGAAGCAGGAGGAGAAAAAGACGAATAATAATAATATTGATAATAATATGAATACTAATAATACTATTAATACTGATAATAATAAGAAGAAGCAGAAGGATATTAATAATAATAATAATTATAAGAAGAATAAGAAATATAAGGATAATAAGACAAATAATAATAATAATAAGAAGAAACATAAGAATAACAATAATAATAATAATACGAAGAATAATAAGAATAATAAGAAACATAAGAAGAATAAGAGGAAGAAGGAGAAGCATAATAAGAATAATAAGAATAAGAAAAATATGAATAATAACAACAATAATAAATAAGACGAAACATATTGATGCTGATAATAATAATAATGATGATAATATTAAGGAAAAGAAACAAGAAGATTAAGAAGAAACATAAGAAGAATACTAAGAAACATAAGCAGAATAAGAAGAATAATAAGACAAATAATAATAAGAAGACGAATAATAGTAAGACGAAAAAGAAGAATAATAAGAAGAAGAGGAAGAACAATACGACTAATAGTAATAAGAAGAATCTGAAGAGGAATAAGAATAATAATATGAAAAGAAAAAAGTAACAAGAATAATCATAATCCAAATTAGCGTAAGACGAACATGAATAATAATAAGAAGAAGACGAAAACACAAATAATAAAAATAAAAATAATAAGAATAGGAAGAAGAATAATAAGAAGAAACATAAGAAGAAAACAAATAAGAATAATAATAAGAAGCAAAGAAGAACAACATAATAAGAAACAACATAATACTAATACTAATCAAAGTACGAACAATACTAATAATAACAATACTCATAATAATAATAACATAATAATAATAGTGCTATTAATACTAGTAATACTAGTAGTATTAATAATAACAATAATAATAAGAATCAGACTAATAATATTAATACTCATTCTAATATTAATATTACTACTCATACTAATATTAACAACAAAAATGATAATGATAATATTAATGCAAATAATGAAACACTAATACGCCTACTAATACTAATCCTACTACTAGTACTAATACTAATACTAATACTACTACTAATACTAATACTGATACTAGTACTAATACTAATATTAATACTAATATTAATACTAATACTAATACTAATTTTAATACTAATACACATTCTAATATCAATACACATTCTAATACTAATACTAATACTAATACTAATACTAATACTAATACTAATATTAATACTAATACTAATACTAATACTAATACTAGTACACATTCTCATACTAATACACATTCTAATACTAATACTAATACTAATACTAATACTCATACTAATACTAGTATTAATACTAATACTAAGACTAAGACTAAGACTAAGACTAATACTATTACTAATATTATTACTGCTACTCATACTAATACTAATACTTTACGAATAGTTTTCTAATACTAATACTAATAATAATAATATTAACAACAACAGCAATGATAATACTACGAAGAATAATAATATCAATCATAATAAGAATCATAACAATCACACTATAATCCTAATACGCATAATAATAATCATAATAACCATAAGAATAATAATACTACTAATAATGATAATATTGGTAATAATCATAATGTTCATAATAGTAATAATCATAATCATCATACTAATAACCATTTTAATCATAATAATAATCATAAGAATAATACTAATAATCATAATAATCATAATGATAATATTAATAATAACGAAGAAGAAGAATAATCATATTAATAATAATAAGAATAATACTAAGAAGAAGAAGAAGAATAATAATACTAAGAAGAATAATCAACATAAGAATATTAATAATAAGAATAAGAATACTAAGACACATACTAATAATCATACTAATATGAATAATAATAGTAATAATAATAATAAGAACAAGAAGAAGAAACATAATAATAATAATAATAATAATAATAAGAATAATAAAAAACAGAAGAATAAGAAAAATATTAATAATAAGAAAAATAATAATAAGAAAAAGAAGAAGGAATAAAAATAATAATAATAATAATAATAATAATGATGATGATGATAATAATAATAATAATAATAATAAGAAAAGGAATACAAATAATAATAATAATAAGAAAAAAAATAAGAAGAGCGCCGAGGATGTAGTTTTGAAGTTGTCCAGTACGGCGTTGACCTCCGAAGCCGAGTAGAAGCGCGGAGCGGGTTGGCCGGAGCTCGCGCCCGCCGCGCGAATTGCCGAGACAGCGAGAGCTTGCGCCCGCTCCTCCAACTGGTCAACAGCAAAGACATCGTGCACGCGGTCAACCAGGTCCGACCTCAGACCTGCAAGCATGTCCTCGACGTCGAGGGAACGCCCGTCGACCGGATCGACCTAAGCAATTCGAAAAGCGTTGCGCCACCGAGCATCCCTGGGTAGAAAGCGCTCGGCCAAGCCGGGGGCTGCGGGCACGGAGGTCCAAGTAGCGCGAGAACGCTTGAGGGCGCTCCGCCCAGGAAGCCAGCGCCACCGCCCTGTTAAACGCAGCTTGTGACTCGTACGCGTTCGGGTCGAGGGGGGCTCGCGGGGCGCACGCGGGGGCCGCCGCGGACGCCTTAGCGGCCCCCGCCGCGAACCCTACCAGCGTGTAGACAACGTCCCGCGCCCAGGCGGCGGCGTCTAAGAGCAGGCAGTTCCGTCTGGAGGCGCCGCCGCCACTCCATGGCGGGCGCAACCAGGTGCACGCAAGGAGGCTTTCACCCGCATCAGCCAATGCAGCCAGGACCGGCGCGACAGCGAGCGGCGCGTCATCCCACTGGATATCCGTGCGCCAGCCAACGCGGGACAGGCCCGCGAGGTGTGGCATGCGAAACGAGCAAGGCACAGAGCACGCCACTAAGCGATTGTCGGAGTCAATCCCGCTCGCAGGGGCAACCGAGACGGGAATAATTGAATGCTCATCAACATGGACGAGGTCAAGGCACGTGCCAGACTCATGCGTCGGAGCTGGGGGGTTGCACGCCACGAGGCCAGCCGCGGAAATCAGGGCTTCTCTCGTGCGATTCGAGGCCGGCTGGCAGCAATGCAGGCAAGTGGAGTCCTGGGGGTGGTCCCACAAGTGAATTCTGAAGATATAGAATGCCGCTCCACCAGGCAACAGTAGACATTGGTAGTCTGCGAATGGACTGGTTAGATGGAAGCACACACATTTTGACAAGCTGAGGGTCCCAACATAGTAACTGTATTACTCGACAAGACCGATGACATCGAAAACCGCAGGTCATATCCATTGTTCGATACTAACACCCTTAAACAATCAACAGAGAGCCAAGATAGACACCATGGAGACATACTGATGTAAAAAGAGTTTTCAATACAGCCGGAGCGATTGCGATTCAATGGGAAGAACTTGGTGCGTGATTCACAGTCGCGCTTCCTCACGCTGGGGCATTTGGTTCTGGGTGTTCGCGTATCCGAGTTCATATGGCTTCTGGCCAAAAAAACGCCGTTGAAGACGACTGAGAGTCAGTCCAGAGTTTAGAGTCCTGGCGCCGATGTGGAGCCCCAATCGACGCACCGGGGACGCGACCCGAGTCGTTCTTCCTGGATGGCCGAATTTTGCAGCCATGCGAGCAACCGGCTTTTGGTCTGTTCCTACAAGTCCATTGACCAGTTCTTTCTCGTGCTGATCCTGCTCAGTGGACTCCTCACCATCACGCTGTGCAACTATTTGCTCACCCAGCAGCTGAAGGACGGCTCGTCGAACACAGACATCGGGGTCTCCACGCTCAGAGCATCACCGCAAGCAAGCTTCCGACACGCCGCCAGGGCTCACCTTTTCCACGGCTCCCTCCCTTCCTTCCGAAACCGCGGCCCGCGCCACTCGCGTCGCCCGCCCCGCTGAGCAGCAGACTGCCCTCGGCGCAGCAAGAGTCACCCACCGCCCTCGAAAAGTTTTTTTTTTGTTTTTTTTTTTGTTTTGGTTTCCCCTCCCTCCTCCCCCCTTCCCTCCCCCTCCCTTACCCCAAGGCTGCCGCGCCCCCTTGCGGCCAGTGCGGACCTCCGCGCGCCCACGGTGAGTATGGGGCGGGCGCGCCCCGAAGGAGCGGGGGGTTTTCGGCCGAAGCCAGGGCAACCCCGAACCTCCCGCCAGCTAGCTGCCCCGCCGGGGGCCTCCCGTTCAGCTGCCCTAAGCCCCTCGGCGCCCCAGGAGCGCCCGGGGCGCCCTCGGCCAGCCGCCGCCAGCCGCCGCCGCCAGCCGGCGCCTTGTGCCGCGGTGCCCGGCCCGTCGCCGCCAGTCGCCGGCCGGCCGCTCGTCGCAGCGCCGCGCCGCCGAGCCTGCCGCCGCCAGCCGGTGCCGCCGCCGCCGCCCTCGGGGCGGCGCTGGCGGCGCAGCTTTCGGCCTCCGCGCGGCCGCGCCGCCGCCGGCCGCCGCGCTTCGCCGCGGCGCCTGGCCCGTCGCCGCCTGCCGCAGGTCGGCCGCAGGCCGCCGCGCCTCGCCGCCGGTCCTGCCGCCGCTGGTCGCCGCGCTCGCCGCCGCAGGTCGCTGGGCAGAGGGTTGTGGCTGAGGAGGGCTGAATCCTCCCCCCTCTGCCCGTGCGCGAACCTGCGGCGGCGCTGCGCCTCGCGGCGGCGCGTTCGCCCTCCGCGCCGCCGCGCTGCCGCGGGCCAGCGCCAGCGTCTCCTCCACCGCCTCCGCCGCCGCCGCCGCCGCCGCCGCCTCCTCCTCTTCCTCCTCCTCCTCTGTGCTGCTGGCTGCTGTCGTGGTGCTGCTAGTCGCCGTGCTGCCCCTGGTCCTGGTGGTGCTGGTCGCCGTGGTGGTGCTGCTCGTAGTGGTGCTGGTCGCCGTGGTGGTGCTGGTCGCCGTAGTGGTGCTGGTCGTGGTGGTCCTCCTGGTCGTGCTGGTGCCAGTCGTGGTGGTGCTGGTCGCAGTGGTGGTGCTGGTCGCCGTGGTGGTGCTGGTCGCCGTGGTGGTGCTGGTCGTGGTGGTCCTCCTGGTCGTGGTGGTGCTGGTCGCCGTGGTGGTGCGGGTCGTAGTGGTGCTGGTCGCCGTAGTGGTGCTGGTCGCCGTGGTGGTGCTGGTCGTGGTGGTCCTCCTGGTCGTGGTGGTGCTGGTCGTAGTGGTGCTGGTCGTGGTGGTGCTGGTCGCCGTGGTGGTGCTGGTCGTGGTGGTGCTGGTCGCCGTGGTGGTGCTGGTCGCCGTGGTGGTGCTGGTCGTGGTGGTCCTCCTGTCGTGGGGCTGGTCGTGGTGGTGCTGGTCGCTGTGGTGGTGCTGATCGCCGTGGTGGTGCTGGCCGTGGGCGTGGTGGTGCTGGTCGTGGTGGTAGTGGTAGTGGTCCTCTGGCCGTGGTCGTGCTGGTCGTGGTGGTGGTGGTGCTGGTCGTGCTGGCCGTGGTCGTGCTGGCCGTGGTCGTGGTGGTGCCGGTCGTGGTGGTCGTGGTGGTCCTCCTGGCCGTGGTCGCGCTGGTCGTGGTGGTGGTCGCCGTGGTGGTGCTGGTCGTGGTGCTGGTCGTGGTGGTTCTCCTGGTCGTGGTGATGCTGGTGGTGGTGCTGGTCGCTGTGGTGGTGCGTAGTCGTGGTGCTGGTCGCCGTGGTGGTGCTGGTCATGGTGGTGCTGGTCGCCGTGGTGGTGCTGGTCGTGGTCGCCCTCCTGGTCGTGCTGGTGCTGGTCGCAGTGGTGCTGGTCGCCGTGGTGATGCTGGTCGCCGTGGTGGTGCTGGTCGCCGTGGTGGTCCTCCTGGTCGTGGTGGTGCTGGTCGTGGTGGTGCTGGTCGCCGTGGTGGTGCCGGTCGCCGTGGTGGTGCTGGCCGTGGGCGTGGTGGTGCTGGTCGTGGTGGTGGTGGTCATAGTGGTCCTCTGGCCGTGGTCGTGCTGGTCGTGGTGGTGGTGGTGCTGGTCGTGCTGGCCGTGGTCGTGGTGGTCGTGGTCGCCGTGGTGCTGGTCGTGGTGGTGGTCGTAGTGCTCCTCCTGGCCGTGGTCGCGCTTGTCGTGGTGCTGGTCGCCGTGTTGGTGCTGGTCGTGGTGGTCCTCCTGGTCGTGGTGGTGCTGCTCGTGGTGGTGCTGGTCGCCGTGGTGGTGCGTAGTCGCGGTGCTGGTCGTGGAGGTGGTGCTGGTCGCCGTGGTGGTGCTGGTCGCCGTGGTGGTGCTGGTCGTGGTAGTCCTCCTGGTCGTGGTGGTGCTGGCCGTGGTGGTGCTGGTCGCTGTGGTGGTGCCGGTCGCCGTGGTGGTGCTGGTCGTGGTGGTGCTGGTCGCCGTGGTGGTGCTGGTCGCCGCGGTGGCGCTGGTCGCCGTGGTGGTCCTCCTGGTCGTGGTGGTGCCGGTCGAGGTGGTGCTGGCCGCCGTGGTGGTGCCGGTCGCTGTAGTGGTGCCGGCCGTGGTCGTGGTGGTGCTGGTCTTGGTAGTGGTGGTCGTCGTGGTGGTCCTCTGGCCGTGGTCGTGCTGGTCGTGGTGGTGGTGGTGCTGGTCGTGCTGGCCGTGGTCGTGCTGGCCGTGGTCGTGCTGGCCGCGGTCGTGGTGGTCGTGGTGGTCCTCCTGGCCGTGGTCGCGCTGGTCGTGGTGGTGGTCGCCGTGGTGGTGCTGGTCGTGGTGCTGGTCGTGGTGGTTCTCCTGGTCGTGGTGGTGCTGGTGGTGGTGCTCGTCGCTGTGGTGGTGCGTAATCGTGGTGCTGGTCGCCGTGGTGGTGCTGGTCGCCGTAGTGGTGCTGGTCGTGGTGGTCCTCCTGGTCGTGGTGGTGCTGGCCGTGGTGGTGCTGGTCGCTGTGGTGGTGCCGGTCGCCGTGGTGGTGCTGGTCGCCGTGGTGGTGCTGGTCGTGGTAGTCCTCCTGGTCGTGGTGGTGCTGGTCGTGGTGGTGCTGGTCGCTGTGGTGGTGCCGGTCGCCGTGGTGGTGCTGGTCGTGGTGGTGCTGGTCGCCGTGGTGGTGCTGGTCGCCGTGGTGGCGCTGGTCGCCGTGGTGGTCCTCCTGGTCGTGGTGGTGCTGGTCGAGGTGGTGCTGGCCGCCGTGGTGGTGCTGGTCGCTGTGGTGGTGCCGGCCGTGGTCGTGGTGGTGCTGGTCTTGGTGGTGGTGGTCGTCGTGGTGGTCCTCTGGCCGTGGTCGTGCTGGTCGTGCTGGTGGTGGTGCTGGTCGTGCTGGCAGCAGTCGTGCTGGCCGTGGTCGTGGTTGTGGTCGTGGCGGTCCTCCTGGCCGTAGTCGCGCTGGTCGTGGTGGTGGTTGCCGTGTTGGTGCTGGTCGTGGTGGTCCTCCTGGTCGTGGTGGTGCTGGGCGTGGTGGTGCTGGTCGCCGTGGTGGCGCGTAGTCGTGGTGCAGGTCGCCGTGGTGGGGCTGGTCGCCGTGGTGCTGGTCGCCGTGGTGGTGCTGGCCGTGGTGGTGCTGGTCGTGGTGGTCCTTCTCCTCCTCCTCCTGGTCGTCGTGGTCGTCGTCGTGCTGGTGGAGGTGCTGTTCGTAGTTGTGCTGGTGGTGGTGGCGGTGGTTGTGGTGCTGTTCACAGTAGCTCTGCTGTCGGCGTTCCTGCGAGCTGCTGTGCCCCGCCCTGACCGTGCGCGCCCCCACGCGGGGGCCGGTGCTCTCAGGGGAGCGCCGACAGAACGTCCCCTCGCCAGGGATTCTCCCCGTCTGTCGCTAGCGTTTCAGAGGGCACGTCCTCGAGCAGGCTCGCGGCCAGGGCGTCGTGGATGGCGTACGCCAACATGCCGCTCCACCTGTGCAGCAGCGCGGTCGTAAGCGATCCTCGCAGCGCCGCCGGCGCGCTCCTCGCCCGGGCGCGGGCCAGGGTAACGAGGAGCTTGTACGCCTCCTCGTCCCAGCGGCCGCCCGTCTCTGCTCCGGCTACGAGCAGGTAGCCCCGCCGCGAGCCCACCAGCTCAGGGTAAGTCGTTTGCTTGCGGCGCCTCGCCCGTTTCAGCGCGAGTCCTGGGCAGAGCCTCCGCGCAATCGGCCTGCCGGTGGCCCTCAGCTGGTATACGATGCAGGCGTCGATGGCGAGCTGCCTGCCGTGGTAGGCAGGGAGGCCGTTGGCCACCACCTCGATGCGGCGCCCGTCGTTGGCGGCAATGCCCGGGAGGTTCATGTCGCGCAGGAACACGTCGGTGCGGACACGGCCTCCTGCCTCCCGGCACACCCGGGCCCACACCCGCTCGATGGGAGCGCCGCGCTTCAGCAGGCGTCCGCTGCGGGGGCAAGCTGCTCTGTGGTCGCCTCTCTCGTCCAAGTGGGCCTGGCAGGAGCGCCCGTTGCACCTGCTTGCAGTGGCGTCCAGCGGCCAGCGCAGCCGTCTCTGGAGCAGTGCCCGGAAGCGCTCTGGCGTGAACGTGCTTTCTGGCGTCGAGGGGATCAGGGCCAGGTGCCGCCCGCCGCAGCGGCCTCCCTGCGAGTCGAGCATCCACTGCTGGTCGTCTGTGAGGCTCGGGAGAACGACCTCCTCCCTGTAGCGCCGCTCTCGGGCTGCGGAGGCGTGGTGCTGCCATCCGTGCTTCCACTCGCCCGGCTCTGGCTCTGTCTGTTCAGGGCGCACGCCGTCCCAGACCTCCTGCCAAGTTGGGCACGTCGCAAAGCCGTCGCGGGCGGCGGCAGCCCTCGCGCGCTCAGCTTCCTGGAGGCACGAGGCTGTGGCGCCTGTTCCGGCGAGGAGGGTGGCGGTGAGCTCCGTTGCTGCTGTAGGGTTTCTTTGTCGCAACATGGGGAGCGCGTCCGCCCAAGACGCCCAGTACGCGCACTCGGCCGTGCGCGCGGCTGACCTGAGTCCAAGGCCTCCGAGGCCGAGCGGCAGCGAGCTCACTCGGGAGAGCCTCTCTGCTTCAGCTGGCGCGGGGTCGAGGTCGAGGAGGTCGTGCAGCGCCTCCTGCAGCCCGCGGTCGTGGGCCTCGGCCTAGGACCGCGACAGCGTCGGAGGCAGCGTGCGCAGGACGTGGTTGCACCTTGGCACCGCGCAGTACAGCAGGAGCGCCCAAGCGCACTGAAGGTCTGGCAGGTTGGGGAGTTCTTGTAGGAAGCTGCGCTCCTCGTCCGTCCTCTGCTGCGTCAGCCGGGCCGCGAACGCCGCGGTGCCCAGGGGCGTGCCAAGTACCTTGAGGCCGCGGTGCTCCTCAGGCGTGCCGGCGCCGCCAACCCACACGTCTGTACCCAACGACAAATGCCCTGCTGGTTCGAAGCCGCCCCGGTTCCACATGCGGCACTGGCCGAGGTTCGCCTCGATCCCTGCCCACTCGCGCATGGCAGCGGTGACCACGTGGAAAGCCTCTGTGGCGCGCTCTGGTCTGCAGACAATGTAGACGTCGTCCAAGTAGGCGATCAGCGTCTCGCCCGGCTGAAGCTGCGCGCGGGCTCTCTCCAGGGCGCCATGCTGAGCCAGGGAGTGCAGCGCCGGCATGAGAGGGTCGCCTTGCTCTCCGCCTTCTCCCTGCCTCACCTCGTGCGCGACTCCTGCGTCGTCTGTCCAGAGGTACGTCGACGGCTGGCCGTAGGAGAGCAGGACGAATGGGACCATGGCGGAAGCCTCCGGCAGCGAGAGGAGCTTCTCGATCATGCGGTCGCGGCGCACGTGGTCGAAGGCCCCAATGCCGTCGATGCTGACGATGGTCGCCGCGGGGTCGGAGTCCGTGGCCGCTCGGAGGAAGTGGGCGGCGCTGTCTGTGCCCGCTCTCGTCGAAAGCGCGTACTGGAACGGCGCGCAGGCGTCGTCCATCTCGGACCCAAACTGGCGGGAGAGGGCCTTGCCCACGAGCCGGCGGAAGGCGTCGCCTGCAACAATGCCTCGCGCGCGGCCGTTGTCCTTCAGCAGCGCCGCCATGCGGCCTGTGCCCGGGGCGCGGGCAACGCTCGCTGGGATCTCGGCCCGCGCGTAGCGCTCCGCCACGGCAGCTTGCAGCTCGAGCGTCTCGTCTTCGTCCAAGGCCAGCTTGAGCAATTCAAAGCTTGCTCCGCTCAGCGAGCTGGAAGACCCTTTCGGGGCGGAGCGGGCGCAGTCGGTCCAGATGCGGCGGTCGAGCTCGACGGGCCGAGCCGGCTGGAAGGCTCGGGCGGCAGGCGGCAAGTCGGCGGCGGGCCTCGGCGGTCGCCGGGCGGGGTCCCGCAGTTCTGCCAAAGTCTCCGCCGTGCCCGGCGCCAGCCCGCGCGAGGCGAGCAGCTGCCGCGCCTTGCTGAGGCCCCCTGCTCTGACCAGCGCCACCGCGTCTTCCAGGAGGCGCTGGCGCCTCGCATCGCCTCGCCTCGGCGTCGCCCGCGCCGCGCGCTCCTCCCGGAGGCCGCTGCCCTTGCAGGCTTGGGGCCAGCAGCGCTTCCCAGGAGGCGTCCTCGAACTGCTCCAGTCGCGCTTCGAGCTCTCGCCGCCCTGGCGCTCCAGTGCTCGCGGTCCGTCGCAGCAGCATGCGCCAGATGAGAACCAGGAGCTTCCAATCCCTCACCCTCTGCAGCCCGTCGGCGTCGCCAGGAAGGGCGTCTGCGCGCAGGACCTCCTCGAGGACCGTGTGGTAGAGTTGGCGAAGGCGGCCGCGGAGGAAAGCCGGCGGCGCCCGGATGCACGGCACCCGCCGGCGCAGTTCGGCCTCCAAGTCCACTGCGTCAAGAAGCGCCCAGGCGGCGTCGGGGAAGGCAGACTGCGCCAGGCGCCGGTTTCGTCGCCCGCCTCCGCCACTGCGCGGCGGCGCTGGCGCAGGCGGCGCCGCTGGCGCAGGCGGCGCCGCTGGCGCAGGCGGCGCGGGGCCAGCGCTGTCGGAGGCGCTGTCGCTCTGGCTGTGGCTGCCCTCTTCCTCGCTGCTCTCGTCGTCGTCGTCGTCGTCGTCGTCGTCGTCGTCGCTGCTCAGGTCTCCTCTGCCGCCTGCTCGCCCTCTGCCTCCTCGGGCGCCTCTGCCCCCTCTGCCTCCTCCAGCGCCTCTTCGTCCTCTGCCTCCTCTTGCGCCTCTCCCTCCTCTGCCTGGTGCGGCGCCTCCCTCTCCCTCCGCCTGCGGCTCCTCCTCGGCGCCTCTTCCGCGCGCGTCTGGCGGGCCCGGTGCTCCAGGCCCTGCTGCCGGGGCGGGTCTTGGAGGCAGCCCGCGCGCAAGCCATGCCCTGTAGGCGTCAGCCTGCACCTCCACAGCGCGGATGAAGTTCACCCCCCCGAAGATCTGCATCACGATGTCTTGGGCGATCGGCTGCATGTATCCTCTGTCGTCGGCAAGGAGCCCTACCACCGCTGGCAGCCCCAGTTGGCACCCGTGCAGCCCGTCTCCGAGAGCCGGCGGCAGCGGGGGGCCCGCCGCGCGGAAGGCGGACACGTCGGCGCGCGGCCTCTCTCGGAGGAACGCCGCGGCGTTCTCCCACCAGTGTGCTGCAGCAGGGTGCTGTCGCCACGCGGCGGCTTCCTGCGCGTCAAGCTGGCCCGCGGCGTCCAGGAGGAGTGGCACGTACATCCAGGAGTTAAGGTAGCGGCTGGTCTCTGCAGCGTGTCGTGGAGGCGACCAGCCGCTGAACTGGGTTCGTGGGCCGTCCGCCGCCGGTGGGTCCGGGCTCCCGCCTCCTGCTCCTGTCTCTGGCGGCCGTTCCGGCTGTGCGGCCTCTGGCTCGGGCAGCGCTGTGGCGGCGCAGCTTTCGCAGAGCCAGTTTCCCTGCCACCTCCAAGGCCCTCCGGCGTCCCCGCTGGCCCGGGCGACCCACTCGACCTGCCCTGGCTGGCCGCAAGGGCACTGCGGCGGCCTCTCGCCCAGCGGCGGCGGGACCTCGCTACCGAGCGGGGCGACATCGCAGGCGGCGCATTCCCAGCTGCCCGTCAGCCCATCTGGCCCGCGCGAGTGCCGCCATCGCAAGGGTCGCTCCGGGTGGCGCGGGCACATGGCGATCGCGTGCGGTGCCGGCCCCTCCGGCAGCACGAGGGGCCCCCCTCGGTACCGGTTGGCCCGCTCCTCGTCGGAACTCGGGTCGCCTGCAACTCCCCGGCAAGGCAGGCAGCGGCACCCTCGGAAAGGTAGCCCCCCGCCGCGCCCAAGGTGGCCCGCCAGCTCCGCGAGCCGCGCGGCAGAGTTCGGGCCGTCGCCCCACCTGCGGTTGCAGAGCGGGCACGCTGCGTCCTCTACCCGGCTGGAATCGCCGCCCGAGTTCCGCAGGTGTGCGAGTCCGCGGCGGAGAGGGCGAAACCGGGCCAGGCAGGCTGCGTGGAAGCAGTGCGGGACGTGGCCGCAGTCGGGCCATTGCGCCCTCGAGTCGTCGAGCGGCTCCTGGCACATGTAGCAAACCTCGCTGGCCTCTGGCTGCTCCGGCTCCTGGGGGTCCGGCCCCTGCTGTGGTTGCTGCGGCTGTTGCTGCTCCTCCGCCGCCGCGCGTTCGGCTGTCTCCCGCGGCGGCGCGAGCAGCCCAGAGAAGTCCCATTCGGCCGCAGGCGCCTGTCCGAACACGGCGCTGAAGTGGCTTTGTCTGGCAGGCAGCGGCGACAGAGACCGGCCCGGCGATCCGAAGAGCTCTCGAGGGGGAGTCTCGGCTTCCGCCGGCCGGGGCGCGGATTCGCCCGAAACCTCGCCCGCTGGCTCGGGCAGGTCCGCTTGCGAGCGTCCGCCCGGCGGCGTGGCTGGGGCAGCGTCGTTGTGCGGTGGCCCTGGGTGGCTCGCCTCACCCACGCGCTGTCCGCGGTAGCCGTACAGCGCGTCTCGCTGGTCCCTCCCTGGTGTGCGCAGCTCCTGTCGTGGTACAGGTGGTGCTGCCAGTGTCACTGCTGGTGCTGGTGCTGGTGGCGGCGCTGCCGGTCGCTGTCGTGGTGTTGCTGTTGGGCGCTGTCGTGGCTGTGGCGTTGGTGTTGCTGCTGGTCGCTGTCGTGGTGGTCGCTCTCGTCGTGTGCGCGGTCGTTGGGAGCCGCCGCCTGCTGCCGTGGCTGTGTGCTGGCTGCCGTCGCTCTGGTCGCCACGGGACTGCCTGCCCTCGCGCGCTCCTCCCTTAACCTCCCCCTGAGACTTCAGAGTCCCTCCAAGAATATGTTCTTCCTGAGATCTCCAAGTCAATCCGGGAGTCTGGGTCAGTGCAGCGCTGGGTGGTGCTCGTGGTGCCGGTGGTGCTGCTGGTGGCTGTCGTGGCGGTGGTGCTGCTGCCGTTGTTTTGCGCCGTCGTGGCTGTGGCGGTGCTGCTGGTGCTGCTGGTCGCCGTCGTGGTGCTGCTCGTTGCTGTCTTGGTCGCCGTCGTAGTTTTCCTCCGCCTGTGGCCGCAGTTGGGTGCTGGCTGCTGTCGCTCTGGTCGCTGCGGTGCTGCCTGCTCTCGCGGCGCCTGTGGCGAAAGCGCGCTCTGGTCACGAGCGGCGCGCCCTCGCCGACCCCCGCCCGCGCCATCTTTCGGTCGTCGTCGTCGTTGTGCTGCTGCTTGTGGCGCCACTGTTTGGAGTCGTACGGCTTCTTGTTGTCGAAAATGTTGTCGCGTTGCTCCTGTGGGCTTGCTGCGCAAGCCGGGGCGCCACCGGGGACCGCGGCGGAGCCGCGCGAACCCCGATGGGGTCAGGGTCGCTGGCGGGCGCTCCGCGCAGGCCTGGGCGGTCGTGCCTCCGACGACGGTGAAGTCACCAGGCGGCGGGCCCAACGATGCCCCAGGCGGACTGCCTCCGTGCATAGACGGCAGCGAGGCCCCGAGCTCTGCCGACAAGCCACGAGCCTCGCGGCCAGGGGAGCTCGACGCTCTCTCCGTGGGAGCAACCTGGACAGAACGCGCCGAAGAAGGAGGCGATGTCCTCCGTCTCCTCCTCCTCCACCTCCTCCTCCTGGAGCGCGATCTGCCCCGCCTCTCGCGCCGGTAGCGCGAGTCGCTCCTTCGTCTGCCTCGGGCGCCCATGGCTCGAAGGCGCAGGGGCAGCTCTTCTCAGTTCAAGGGGTGGGCCCGAAACTGCAGCTGAAAGCCGGAGCTTGAGCGAAAATGGCT
Organism: Prorocentrum cordatum; assembly: GCA_963575745.1. NCBI lineage: Eukaryota > Dinophyceae > Prorocentrales > Prorocentraceae > Prorocentrum > Prorocentrum cordatum. The sequence continues at coordinate 113,154 of CAUYUJ010022247.1, forward strand.
ACGGCTTGTTGCTCGTTGCTTTCGTGGGACCATCCGCTTTTCTGGCCGCCCCCAATCGTCTCTTGTGGGTTTTCCAATTTAGCTTTTTCCATTTTAGCGAGACGTTTTCTCTCGGCCGTCTGCTCCGCGTCTTGTCGCTCCTGAACCTCCCTCAGTTTAGACAGCTGCACGGTCGCTGTCTGGAAGTCTCCGCGCTCCACCGTCGCGAGGGATGTCCAGAACCAGCGGCGCACTCGCCCGATCGCCCAGTTCCTCCTCCAGCCCGACCAGAAGATCCTCGACCGTTTCGCGACTCACTCTGCGGCTCCAGTGCGCGCTCCAGCCCTGGGTGCCCAGCGCAGGCCCACCCGGTGGTCAGTGTGCGACTTGCTCGGCAGGCGTTGAGTTCCGGGGCGCATCGTGCTCAGCCATTTTGGCCTCCCCCCCGCTTGTCCTGTTCTCTGCCCCTGCCTTTTTCTTCCGCTTGCGTAGACGCTCGGTGCGTACCTGACGGCAGCCTTCTAGGCGGCGGCGGCGTCGGCAGTGGGATGGGGCGGAGGCCGCGGGGCCTTCCGCGCATACCCCTGCAGGGGCAGTCTTTGCCATGCTCCAGGGTAGTGCCTGATTATATCGGTTGTCAGCGGCGGCTCCTTGACAGGCGGCAGGGGGCGCGCGATGTGCTTGGAAAAAGATGGCTGAGCTTGTGACCCCTCGATTACGCTTGCTCCTGGTTCGCGCGTCGTCCTTTCAGGTTGGAAGCGCCAGCCGCCATTTTTGCAGGACAGCGCTGCGCTCTTGCAAATCTGTCGGCCTGCCTTGCCGGCGTTGCTGCCTTCTTGCCGTCTTGTTCCCCTGTCGCCTTCTAAGGTTGAAAATGCCAGCCGCCATTTTTGCAAGACGGCGCTGCGCTCTTGCAAATCTGTCGGCCTGCCTCGCCGGCGTTGCCGTTGTCTTCCGTCGCCTTCGCCTCCCTCGTCGTCTTCGTCGTCGTCGTCGTCGTCGTCGTCGTCGTTGTCGTCGTCGTCGTCGTCGTCGTCGTCGTCGTCGTCGTTTGGTCTCGTGGCGCGTTGCTGGCTTCTTGTTAGCCTACTTTGTCGTTCTCTCCTTGTTTTTCTGGTGGAACCTGTACCAGTGGGAGGAGTGGGAGGAGTCCGCGAAGATGTGGCGCTTGGGAGGAGGTCCTGCTGTCGAGTCTCTTGTTCGCCCCTCTCGTTGTCTTTTGTTTTGTTCCCGCGTTTCTTGTAAGTTGGAGCACGCCTTTGCCATCCATGGAGCAAGGCCGCAGATTGCTCACGCATGCCCGTGCGACGCCGGCGGTCTTGCTCTGTCTCTCCTACGGTCGTCCTCTCCGTTCTCTCGCCCTCTGCCACCGCGTGCTGCCACCGAGCTCGGGCGGGCGGGCCCGGCGAGCAGGCCCCGTCGGTCGCCCCCGCCGGCGCCGTCGCCCGCGGACCCAATGGAGGCGGACCCGCGGGCTGCTCGGCGGCATCAGGTTGATCGGGTGCTCGCGCCACTGCGAGATAAAGTGATCCGTTGGGCGGCGGTCGGGAGCCGACGTTGTGAGCAGACGGCCGCAATGTTAGATGCATTGGCTTTACTAGAGCTAGCGCCGCCACGCCCGCTTGAGGTCACTCGGCAAGCGGGCACTGAAACGTCTTTGTTGTGGGCAATCGCCGAAGAGCTCGAGCAGTTTCTACGCGGGGAGATTGTCCCAACGCTGGAGGCAAATCCGGCGACTGGATCGCCAGTTGCCTCCCCGTACGTAGGCGGCTTGCACCCGTCAGTTGTCGGAGCGGGTGAGTATGGGCGTCGGCCAGGCCCCTCCGCGAAATCCAGCCTGCGCTTGGCAATCCTCAACCCGGGACGCATGGGCTTCCTGCAACTAGGTTCGGATCTGTTGCTCGAGTGGCGGCTTGAAGCCGCCGCGCACGCGCTGGTAGAGCGGGATGTCGACGCGTGCATTCTTCCAGGCGCGCGTTTTCCATCCGGCGCCTCTTTGCCACCTGGCTTCCCTTTTCTGTGGGAAGGGCCCGCGTCCTTTGGCTGGGACTCCGTCGGCTTGTTTCTGCGCCCTGAACTGGAGCATGCTTTCCGGCCACTCCCCGAAATCTCCAGCACTCGCGAGCAGTGGTTTGGGCTGTGGGGCGCAGGCGATGAGACCACCCCTAGCGCCGTCCTGTGCGCAATGTACCCTGTCCACGGCGGGGACCGGGACACTTGGGCGTCCATCGTTGCCCACGTGCGGCTGTTGCGGCGTCGCTTTCCTGCTGCTCGCCTGCTTATCGGGGGTGATGCGAACGTCCACTTGTCGTACTGCGCTTCCCGCGCCGTTGGGTGCCTCTGCCCCCATTGTCGACAGAGAGCCCCAGATCGCGAGATCCAGGCGTGGCTCGACGACGCAGGGCTCCGCGCTTACAACCCCCCTTTGCCTACTCACGTTTCTGGCACGACGATTGATCTGTTCTTGGGGCCTGCCGAAGCTTACCTTCCTGTGTCTGTCTTTGATGAGTTCGTGGGCCTATCGGACCGCAAGCTTGTCCAGGTCGACGTTCCCTTCTCCCCGGCCCTTTGGTCTGCGGGCTTTGGGCGAGTGTCCTGGACGTCTGGGGGCGAGTGGACGTCCGCGCTCGAAAGTATTTCGGATCTGCTGGGCGTGCTAGCGGACGCCGTGGAGCAGGCCGCCAGAAGCACGTGGCTTAGGCCGCCCTGGTTTGGGGGTAACGCCACTCGCCTGCAGCGCCGAGCTGTGCTCAGCAACGCGGCTTGGGCGAGGGGCGCCACTTGCGTCTTAGTAGGTCACGCTGCCGGGGCCGCGAAGGTGAGCCGCGTTGGTGCTCGCGAGGGGCGCGCGCCTTCGCGAGCTCCTTTGAGTGTCGCGTCTTTCCCGACGCACGAGGCGTACAAGTCCGCCGTGGAGACTGCTGCGTGGCAGGAGCGGCGCAAAGCGGCCCACCGGTATTTATCCCTTAGGGGCACGAACGCAGGCGCGGCAGAACGCTCCCTCACGGGCGTTTTCAAGTCCTCAGCCCGTTTCGACATACAGCTAGTGGACGAGTCTTCTGGCGCGGCTCTCTCGACAGTTGAGATGCTCGACGCCATCCGTAGGGACCTTTGCCCGCGCGCCGAGAATGACTTCCCGCAGGACCCAGCCGAACGCGCGCGCATGTCAAGCCAGGTCGCTGCCATCCGTCGCGCTGGCGCGAGCTCCGGCCAGGCGGGGCCAGAGCAGCCGTACTCGGAAGAGGAAGTCGAGGCGGCCCTTGCGCTGCTCAAGCCAGGCAAGCGAACCGTGCGCATGTGCAACGCGGCGGTGCGGGCCAAGGTTGAGGAGGGTTTCCGTCTCACGCGAGCCCTGTTGAACCTGGCGCGTGCCCTGTGCGTTACCTCGCGTCTTTGGTCGCTGAGGCAGTTTTCCCCGATCCGCAAATCGGGGCCAGCGGTAGTGCGTCGGCTCTCTGCCCTGCGTCCAGTTTCATTTGCCAGTGACATGGCGTCGGTTCAAGACGCGGCCTGGCTGGCGCGCAACTCCCACTGCATAGAGGCTTACTGTGGTCCAGCCCAGCAGGGAGGCGTCGGCGACGCCATGTCTTTGGTAATTGCGCTCGTCATGAACGCCCAACTCAGAGCAGCACAGGACCTTCCAACGTGGTGGGCGATCGCAGGCGAGAAATGGGCCTTCGACGTCGCTTCCATAGACGGGATGCTCTTGGGCGTCTTCGCCGCGGGTGTTCGGGGAGCCGACTGGCTGATGCTTGACGATGTCTTTGCGCAAGATCATCAGGTGGTAGGGCTCCGCGATTTGCTCACGCATTTTTTCGCTCTAGGTTGCGGCACCGCGCAAGGGCGACGCTTTGCGGTCCACGCTTTCAATGCGCAGCTGCGCGCTCTCCCTGTGGAGATCGAACAGGCCATGCCTGGGGGGTGCGCTTCTCGCGTCCCTCTCTTGGCTCGTTTGGCCTTGCGTGATGCCAATGACGCGGTGCGTGCATCAGTTGATGTTGCAATGCCTTCTCGGAATTTCTCTCTGTCTGCCTCGGCAGTGTCGCAGGCGGCCTGCATCGCTGCGCAAGAAGGCGCCCCCTGGCCACGTGCTGAGGCCTTTCTTTCCCACGCGCTACGATCAATACCAGCACTCCCGGACAGAGTGGCGTGGTGGAGGCCGCAGGGTCGCATCACCTCCCTCCCGTCCAGTTCGTCGACGACATCGCGACGCCTTGTCCGTCAGCAGGGGCAGTTCGCGCTGTGTTGTGCGAAGAGGCGTCCTCCGCATGCACGCGGTACGCCAGGAGGATGAAGTCTCAGTTTAATTATGGGGTAGGGAAGACTTGCGTGCTTCCGATCTTGGGGGCGCCGCCCCCGCCGCGCGCCGGCTGCCCCGTAGTGCTTGTGAAGCGCCTGCTCGGAGTCCTGGTTGACGGGGATCTTTCTTCCCCTGCTCCGTGAGGTTGCGGCGATGGGGAATGATTGTTTCGGCAAATTGCTCCGCGCTGCGCAAAGCGGGGGTTTCTCTATCCCTGTCGCAGCCGCCCAGGCCCCCACGCGCGTGGAATCCGTGGCGCTTTTCGCTGCCCCGCTTTTAGCGGGCACGCCAGGGGCGGAGGCCGCCCTCAATAGGCTCCAAGTGAACTGGGGTCGACGTCTGTTGGGCTGCCAAAGAGGCCCTCCCATCAAGCATGCTGTTGTAGTCGCGCAGTGCGGGTGGCCAATGCGGCTCGGCACACGTTTTTTGGAGAGGGTAATCATGGCGAGGGCGCGCCTGCAGGTGCTGCCCTGCGATCACCCAGCGGCCGTAGTCCTTCGCGCGGCGAAGGATATGGGCGCCCCGACATGGGAGACCGCGGCGCTTCGGCTTCTGGGCCGCCTGCCCTCCCCGCCTGCTGACCTGCTATGCCACGCCATGTTTCCGCCTGAGAGGATCGAGGCTGCGCGGGGGGATCGCGCTGCCCCGAAGGAGGTGCTGAGGGAGTACCGGCTAGGTTGCGTGCGCCCGGCCTTGCTCCAGTACGACTGGGCGGCTTTTGTCGCGGCCGCGTCTCGGAAGCTCGAAGCCTTTAACCGTTCTTTTTGCGACCTGTGCCCTGGGCCCTCCCTCCCTGACCCTGCCCTCCTCGCGTGGGAGTCTGGGCCTCACTTTTGGAAACACTTTCAATTGTGGGCTGTGGCGCGTATGACTGGCGCTTGGCCGCTCTCTGTGTTGGGGGGCGATGGCCACCCATGCGCCCTTGAGAGATGCCGGGCGTGTGGGCTTCGTAACGCGTCCTTGCGTCATGCATTGGCGGGGTGCCCAGCGCTTGCGGCGCAACGGCGTGAGATCTCTCCTCTGGGGCCTGACCACCAACCTCGGCCTGTAGGCAGTGACCTTTTCATGCAACTTTTGTTCTGCGAGGGCGGTGGCGCCACTGAGCGCGTGAAGCGCGTCTCGTCCGTGGGCCGATCCGTTGTGCGGGCTGCTCCGCGCCGTTCTTCTTCTCCCTGCTCTTCCTCGTCCTGCTCGTCTACTTCCAGTGACAGCTAAACGGCCCGAACGCGTCTCAAAGCACTTGTGTGCCGGTCCGTTGCTCGTTGCTCGTTGCTCGTTGCTCGTTGCTCGTTTTTTTTTTTTTTTTTTTTTTTTTTTTTTTTTTTTTTTTTTTTTTTTTTTTTTTTTTTTTTTTTTTTTTTTTTTTTTTTTTTTTTTTTTTTTTTTTTTTTTTTTTTTTTTTTTTCTTCCCCCCCCCCCCCCTCTCTCTCTCTCTTTTATGTTTATTTTTTTTTTCTCCCTCTCTCTCTCTTTCTCTCTCTTTCTCTCTCTCTCTCTCTCTCCCTTTCTTTTTTTCTCTCTCTCTCTCTCTCTCTCTCTCTGGGGCGTGCTAACCCCAGCTCCACCGACGGAGATGGGCCAGGTCGCTCCATCCACCTCGTCAGCCTCAACATCACGAGTCTCCCAGCGAACTGGCCAACCATCACCGCTCTAGGTGTCGACCACAACGCCGCAGTCATAGCACTGCAGGAGACCCGACATGCCAAGCCTACCAGGCAAGCCATCGCTACCAACGCCGCCAATCCACACCACGGAGGATACCAGGCCAGTCTGGGACCTGACCTGGATCTGGCGCGTGCTCAGCGCAAAGCTGCCCACGGTGGCACGGACCACGCGGTCGAGGGCAACACCGGCGCCTCGGGTGGGGTCGCCATCCTCTCTAAGGACGCCATCGTCGACTCCACCGTCGACGACATTGCGACCTGTATCGCCACCCTCAAGGCCAAGAAACGATGGCACGAGGCCTTCCTCCCGCTCTGCACCCAGCACCGCCGCAGGCGGCGACGAAACAACCACGGTCCCGCTGGGATCTACATTGCGAGCCTCTACGGGGTCGCTGGAGGGGACAGCGCCGATTTGTTTCGGCTTGCTGATTGCGCCGCCGCGAGGGTCGGCTCAGCCCCGTATTTCATTTGCATGGACGCCAACACGAACATCGACGACAATCCACATCTGCTGCACATGATGCAGCACGGATGGTTTAACGTCGCTGAAGGCACACCAGACCACACCATGCACACATATGGCAATATCCCTGACTGGGACCGCGTCACCAAGTGCCCCCGCACTTCGCGCATCGATTATATCATCGCCAACCAAGCTGCGCGATCCCTTGTCACCGACTTCTGCTATCTGCGTGACTTGCCAGCGAAGTCCCATGTTGGCCTGCAGGTCACACTCGACCTTAGCCGCCTCGATCACACGGCCCCACGCCTTCTGGCCCCCACGCCTTACCCTCCAAACGACGGAGCTCATGAGGACCACGAACTTCAGGCATTAGGGACCCTCATCGCAGGACGATACCATGACCGCATGGAGCAGGCTGACACACGCGACGATGTGGAACGCATGTTCGCCCTGGCAAACGAGGCCAGCCATGAGTACCATCTCACCCGGCTGCGGGACCTGCCGCCCCCACCGCCAGACCACCCAAAAAAGAAGGCCCCTACCATGCACGGGCTCACACCCACGTTCGAGGAGCGACCCGCCGTCCCCCGCGCCTTTCCCACCTACGGAGCTTCCACGATTCACATGAACCGCCTTCGCAAGCTCCATCGGCAACTTTGCGAGCTTCGCTTCATCGGACAGCACCATCATATGGACTGCCGTGCTATCCCGCCGCACCTGGCGCAACGCATCGACTGCACGTGGGCCGCGGCCCGCCTTCTCTGCCACAAGTTGCGCCCCGCGGCCCTCCTGGCCTTTCCTGATGCCTGGGCCCCCGACGTGCCAGCACCACGCGGAGAGCACCTAGATCGTCTGATCCAAAACCTAGACTCGGAGCTGGCGCGACGTGCAAACCGAGCCAAAGCTGAACGCATCAAGATCTGGGCTGAGGGTGTCCGCGAGCCAAGCGGGCGAAAGGCGGCCATATACGCACGGGCTGCCGACTGCTCGCCCACGGCGTATCTCCGCACGCCTACCACTCCCGACGATGCACAGCTCCACTGCGACACCACCGCCTTCAACCCTGACCAAGCTAGCACGGACGATAGTGACGCCGACACCGACGCCGGCGGCTTCAGCCCCAGCGACGGTAGTTCGCTCGACACGGACAACGACGACGGCCACACTCGTGGCCCACCACCTGCCCAGGTTCCCGACGCCCTCCCCGCCAACGCTATTGTTGCCAACACCAAAGACATGCTTAAGCTCATGGTCGACACCTGGGAGCCCATCTTGGGCAGGTACCGCGCTCGCGCGGGCCATGACGCCGAAGCTATGCCGACGTGGGCGGACTTCTACGACGAATACCGCCAAGAGCTGCCTACGCCATCACCAGCAGCCCCCTTCCACCTCACCGACGACCAACTCATCCACTTCATTCGCACCCGTTCACCGCGCCGCGCGGGGGGACTCGACGGCTGGACAACTGAAGGAGGCTAAGGAGTTACCCGACGACATCCTCCGCCTCTTCGCCAGCGTCTTACGTGCTATGCAACGCACTGGCACCATCCCCGAGCCCCTCCTGCACGTGCCAAACCCGTGCCTCCGAAAAGGCCGAGGGGAACTCCCGACGGACCAACGACTTCTCTCGGTTCTTTCCGTGTGGATGTATGCGTGGGAAGCGCCGGCCTACCGTAGCCTCACGACCTGGCGGCAAGGATGGACCCATGCCACGAGCTTCGGCGCTGTTCCCAAAGCCACCATTGGGGATGTCAGCACCTCTCTCGCCCTGCGCATCGAACACGCCAGGACTTTACTCCTCCCCTTAGCTGGAGCTGCCCTTGACCGACAGAAGTGCTTCGACTACCTCATCACGGACATCTGTCTAAACCTTGCGCTGCACGCGGGGTGTCCACAAGACATCGTTACTGTCCGCCGAAATTTCTACAGACACCACAAACGCTATATCCGCATGAACGGAGCGTACTCCAGGGACCTGGCCAGGACAAACGGTCACCTCCAGGGCAGCTCGTGGTCCCTGGATGACATCAAGCTGCTCATGTGCGTGTGGACATAGAGGCAGCACCGATACGTTCCTCGATCACTCAGCACTACCTTCGTTGACGACAGCAACTCCACTACCCGCACCGCTTCTGAGCTGCAGAAATCTCTCGACGAAACCGCCAGGTTTGATCGATTCTCAGGTCAACGCATTCACCCTGGTAAAGTGGCAGGGTGGGCGCTCACCGACGAGCTCCACGCCGCCGTTGCCCAGCTCACACTGGCGGATCGCCCCCTACGTGTGGTCGATTCCTTCAAGCTCGTCGGGAGTTACATCAACGCAGAGGCAGCGCCGGCTCCAGCCGCGCTTAACCTCACGGCCACCGCAGACGCCCGTGTACGGAGGGCGACTATCCGCCTGCCGCGCATTGGCAAGCTCCCGTCGCCGATGCTTATCAAGGCGCGGCACGCCCGATCCCTGGCTGCCAGCGTCTGCACCACGGGCACCGACATTCAAGCACCATCAGGCCCAGCCAAGACTGCCTACAACCACGCCCTCAAGGCGGCTATCCGCCCCAAGGGGAACAAGTGGGTCGAGTTCTGGACTCTCATGGCCGTGTGCGTGCCGGGACACGCCCTTGAGATCGACGCCATCACGCAGCGTGAAGCATTCCTGTGCCTGCGGCGACAGGTTAACCGCGACGTTACACTCTGCGGGCTCGCCAGAGACCTCCAACACCACGTCCAGACCCTGTTTGGTGGAGGACCCGTCGGACGACTCGTCCAGTCGCTCCAGCAGCTCCGATGGACCTGGCCCACATTTGGCATCATGTACGACGACTGGGGCTGCCCGATCAGCTGGCTGAATTTACCCCAAAACGCCTTCCTGCACATGCTGCGGGCCTCACAACGCAGGGCATTTCTGCGGAGGATCAAGCCACGGCGACACGACCTTGGCTACCTCGCCTCTGTCAGACAGGGCCTTGACCTCTTCGCCAGCACGTGGCTCGCGCGAACTAAAGGAGCAGCCAAATGCACTGCCTGGCAGCTGGCGCTCCTCCTGAACTACCTGTCGGGCGGGGACCACACCCAACAGCGACGATCCCGATCAAACACGTCGGCAGACCCCAGCCCCATGTGCCGCTACTGTGACGAGGAAGAGGAAACTCAGGAGCACACTGTCCGCGACTGTAAGTGCTGGGCCCGAGAAAGACTCCCTCTCACCACCCTCATCAGTGACGACCAGTGGGCCCGTCTTCCGCCGCACACAAGACACTGCGGGCTCTTCGACGAAGACCCAGCCCTCCTCGACCTGCAGGCCGACCTCGCGAGGGACCCGCTGCCACAGCCCATTCCGCGGCCCTCCCCTGATGGTGATCCTGCGGCTTCAGCCCAGGACACCTACACCACCTACCTTGACTACGACACTGGTTGGACATGGGTCTATGCTGCCACGGACGGTGCGTGCACCAACCAAGCCATCCCATTGCTAGCACGAGCGGGTTACGGCGTCTACTACGGCATCGATCACCGCATGAACTACAGTGCACGCGTTCACGGCCTAACGCAGAACGCCCAGGTTGCGGAGACCCTCGCCATTGTCCACCTTACGGCATGTGCCGAACGGCCCGTGCACGTTTTCGTGGACAACCAGGCGGTGGTCGATGGGTTCCAAAGCATCATCGACGGACATCCAGCGCCGCAGGGCACGCACGCGGAGCTCTGGGAAAAGATCCACCGATGTGTTATGGCCAAGCCCAACATGTTTCGCGTCGAAAAAATCGCCAGCCACCTGGGAGACCTGGGCATCGACCTTGGGCTCATCGGGCCCATCGCGGAGGAGTTCAACCGTCAGGCCGACGCCCTTGCCACAGCGGCGGCACGCACGCACAACCTCCCCGACGACATTGTTGAAGCTGCCAAAACACGACATCGCCAAGCGACCGTGCTTCATGGGGTCGCTGTCGCTATCTACGAGCGCAGACACCGTACTCTGCCGCTCCCACACCGCAGGGCTGGGTTTACAGCAGCGGAACTCAGCAAAATGGAACCGAACCCCCTGCTGTCGGACCAGGCACCACCTGCGGCTGGACCAGACATCCCGCAGAACCCTGACGAGCTCTGGGCCGAGGCACAACGGGCGATGTACGACGAACAGGAGGACGACCCGTTCGGCTTCGGCGGGGGACTAGACTTCCTGGACGACGGGCCAGCCAGCGCCAACCCTGCCCCGTCGGGCATCCGCACGACGCCCACCTCGACTCCGCCACCGAGAGCGACATCGCACCCACATGATGACGTCGCTCACCGTCAAGACGCCGACGAGGACCTTTATGATCCCCTCGGATTGAGTGGCAGCATAGACGACGCCCCGCCGACACCCCACGCTGCCGACGTTCTCGCTTCATCGAGACGCCACCCGACCACGCGGCCGACCTCCGAGCCCTCGCACGGCATCATGATTGGTCCCCCCGTGCCACCCACCCCGTCCCCTCACCAGCGCCAGCCCGCGGGGGCGGCTCCAGCCCCCCCGCAGGGCACTGAGCCAGTCAGGCCGTCGCACCCCGTCCACGCTTTTACTGTTGCTGGGTGCGAGGCTGCGGCTCCTCCGTTCTCACGGGGCGTGGCCCTAGCGGCTTCAGCCCTGGGGCCGCGCGTTGCCCTCCAGTCGCCGCGCAAGGGCGACGGCCGCCAGCGCGCGGATCGCCGCACCGCGCTGGTCCACCACCTGGCCAGGCGCACCGATGACCTCGTCCCCGCCACGAGGCCCGCGGCCGCAGGCACAGAGCAGCCGCCCCTCACCGACCGCGAAGCCGAGCTGTCCCAGTCTATGGCCGCTCTTCAGCAGAGGTGTGCTGCTCTCGCCGCCGACCTTGCCGCTGCTCAAGCCCGTCAAGGCCCTCTGCTCCAGCGCCTCCACCGCGCCGGGCGTGCCTTCGCCGAGCTGCTTACACCCTCGCCCGATGGTGCTGCGCCGCCACTCACCCTCCATGCTATGCTGTCATCGCTCCGCGGCGCTCCGCCTGGAGCCCCGCGCTAATCTCCGCCATTCTGCCTGCCCGTGTGTACGCGTGGCCCCGCGTCCACGGTGTCAGGGCGTGGGGGCGGGGGGTGCCCCGTCCCTGCGCGCCGCTTTGCGGCCAAGCGCCCAACTGGCGGTCTGCCAAGCCGCCTAGCCACGTGTCAGCACGTCGCCTTTCTTGTTGGGGCCTTCTTCGTCACGCGGTCTGACACGTGAGATCTTCACTGTCTGTCCGCTGTCTGTAGCGTCAGTCGCATTGCGCCGGGGGAGGGGGTTTGTTGCCCGCCCTCGTATCTCAAGGCTGCACCGCCGCAAATAGTGTTTGGCGGGTTGTCGCACCGCAGTGCGCCTCGTGGACGGGCCCTGGTCCGCCTACTTGTCCGGTCTCTCTCTCTCTCTCTCTCTCTCTCTCTCTCTCTCTCTCTCTCTCTCTCCCTCTCTCTCTCTCTATATATATCTCTCTTTCTCTCTCTTCTGAGCCTCGGTGCCTAGCGAGAGGGGGGGGCCCTTTACGGGCGCCGCCGTTGCCGCTGGGATGCGAGGCGAGCGGCCGAGTCTCATCTGCGCGGCGTCGCCCCGCAGCTGATTGTTGTGGGATGGGGCCGAGCTTTGCCGCCCGAGACCTGCGGGGGAAGGATGGGGCGTGAAAGACCGCCCCTCCACTTCGTCGGCAGGAAGGCTCAGCGCGGCGTGCCCCCGCCGCGGGCAGCAACGCTGAGCCGCAGCGGCAGCAATGCTGATTCTGAGAGTAGTTCCCTTTCTCCCCGGGATGTGAAGGGGAACGCGCGCAAAGCTTCTTCCAGGGGCAAGAAGAGTCAGCCAACCGGGAAGGGGAAGACAGAGAAGAAGAAAGGAAGAGATCCACTGTCCACCTTTCTGCAAGGCGCTCTCTTCGAGAGCGGCAGCGAGTCGGGGTCGGGAAGCTCGTCCAGCAGCGGTGGCGCCTCAGATGACGCGACGATCGAGGAGTCGCAGGTCGCGACGCCTCTGGCGCCGTCTGCAATTTCTGTGTTCCGGAGCCGCGCGGCTCGGCTGATCGGGTCGGCCGTTCTGAGAAAGACGCTGAAGGCCAGGAACTTCTCGCCGAGGAAGCCGCCGGCTAAAAGGGTCCAGGAGAAAGGGAAAACTCGGAAGTTTCGAGAAGCCCTAACCTCCCCGATGAACGAGCTGGTACCAGACTACGTGCGGGCTCCCGCTTCGGAGTCACCGCATTCCGGCTTGCCGCCCGGCTGGGGGACGAGACTGACGCGCCCGCCCTGTCTTCCGACGCACTCGCCCTGCTCGCCCTGAGTGTCCTCCGCGCGCCACCGCCGGAGCACTACCGAGACAACCGGTTTGCCGACCAGCCCATATACAGCAAAAAACATCGCGATAGGCACGAGAAACACCGGCACGAACAGCATCACGAGCATCCTCACGACTACGATTCTTCTCACTCTCCCAGGGACCGGAGTGGCACCGGACCCCCGATTTCAACCGCGGTCACGGAAACGACGGGGAGCCCAAAAGGCAGCCCGAAATGTGCACCTGCTGCTGGTGAGGGTCAATGTGCACCTGCTGCTGGTGAGGGTCAATGTGCACCTGCTGCTGGTGAGGGTCAATGTGCACCTGCTGCTCCTCCTCCTCCTCCTCCTCCTCCTCCTCCTCCTCCTCCTCCTCCTCCTCCTCTTC
>CAUYUJ010022248.1:0-95000 GCA_963575745.1 Prorocentrum cordatum
CAAATAATAGTACTAGGATTAGTAGTCACAGTCGTATTAATTGTAGTAGTAGTAGTAGTCGTCGTAGTAGTAGTAGTAGTAGTAGTAGTAGTAGTAGTAGTAGTAGTAGTAGTAGTAGTAGTAGTAGTCCCCCCCAAGGCTCTGGGGAGCCTGTGGGCGGGGGGGCTACTGCTGCCCTCAAACCGCGGGTGACAGTCACCCTTCCTTATCTCGCGCCCTCACTGTTACGAACACTCTTCCTCGCCCTGAAGGGACGTCCTGGGATGGCGGCGGCCGCTGGCGGCGCTGCGGACGCAGGCGCGGGGGCTCGAGTGGCTGTGAGTAACGCCGCTGCGGCTCGAGGCGGAGGCGGAGTGCTGGCAGCTGCGGGAGGCAGCGGAGGTGCCGGGGTCGCCCCGTGCGCCTCCGCTGCCGCCCCCGCGCCGGCAGGCGTGAACGCAGCCGACATCCCAGTGGATGGCAACATCGACGTCCACATGCGTGACAGCGAGGGCCAGCCAGCACAGAGGCGGCGCCGCATGACGGGCGGACGCATCACCCGTTGGTGCGTCAGCGCCCAGGCGGCCCGCGGCAAGAAGGCTCACTCACGCGCTGCATGGGGGGTTTCGAGGCGGGCGAGTGGCGCGTGGCAAGCGTCGTGACACCACCTGCGGGGTCCCAGGCGCACGCGGGCAGGAAGTGGTTCCACATGGCCTGCGTCGATGGCCCCCGCCACCAGCTACGGCGATGGTGGGCTTCACTCAGCTCCCTGAGGGCGACAGGGATCGCCTCGCGGCAGCCCTGGACCGAGGGGGCCCCATCTTGCCCCTGCTGGAAACAGTCGAAGGCCAGGCCCCCGCCCCTCCCACCCGGGAGATGGCGCGGCAGGGGGCACTGGGCCAGCCCCGAGGCCCCCTGCCGCCGCCGCGCCAGGGGCGTACGGCCCAGGCGCACGGGGGACTCCCCTGGGGGCGGCCGAGGCAGCGGTGCCGACCACGGCGGACATCCTACAACCGCCACTCGACGTTCCTGCGGAAGCAGGCGATGATGGCGGACTCGAGACAGGCGTCTACAACGACTACCTGGACGACCAGGTGACGAGCGAGGACGCGTACCACGAGGTTGGCTTCGTCAACCTGGACTGGTGGGACGCCATCGGGTGGGACCGCATCCTGCTCCAAGGGGCGCCCACCACAGCCATGATCCCCGACAGCATGGCGGCAGCCGTCAGCCACGTGAAGGTGCGGCTGTGTTTGGCAATTGAGCAGGCCCGCCAGGGCAACGATGCTCAGACGTCGAGTACGTTGACGAGGCTGTGGAAGGTGTTCCTTTCGTTGGACGGACTGCTGTTCAGCGAAAATGCGACCCCGACCCCGACGACACGGCGTGAGCGCCTCCAGGAGCGCCTGCGGTGGATCCAGGACGGCCAGTGGGATGTCGCCTGGCTTTCCATGGAGGACCAGACGCGCACCACGGTTACCACGAAGGGCCGCGAGGATCACGTCGCAGCCCGTGCACGCCGTGTCACCGAGCTCGCACGAGCGGGAGAGATGTGTCGGGCGGCAGCGGCAGTGTGGCCCCAGGGGGACATGGCGGACGCAGCGGCGGTGGTGAGGAAGTTCAGCACCACCCAGCAGCCCGAGGCGCCTCGCCCAGGCGAGTGGGGCCCTCTCCCTGGCACTGGGGCCGCCCCGCGTGGGCCAGGGAGAGGGCCCGCAGGGGCGGGGGCCGACGTGGCGACGCCGCCAGCCGCAGCTCCCCACGAGCTCGACGGCGCAGCAGAACTCCACCGCCGTGTGGCCAACCACCTCAAACGTCAGTTTGGCCGTTTCCCCCGCCGTGGAAGGGCGGGGCCTGGAGGAGGGCGCTGCGAGCACTGGGCCCCGCTCAAGCACGACGAGGATGGGGCAGAGGCGGTGGCCAACACGCTGGCGCGACTGGCCATCGGGGACCTCCCCCCTGAGGCGCTAGCCGCCATGACGGCGGCGCGCCTCACAGGCATCCCCAAGGCAACCCCTGGGGATGTGCGAGTCCTGGGCTGCGGAAACGTCACCCGCCGCATGGTGGGCCGCAGTGCCGCCAAAGTCCACCACAAGGACATGCGGACGGCGGTGGGGGACCAGCAGTTCGGCCTCGCCAAGGACGGGCGTGGTGCACTCCATCGGCGCTAATGCACGATGGCCAACTCGAGCCAAGGCAAGTGGGCGGTGGCGGTGGACCTCGGGGATGCGTTCAGCAACATCCCCCGCGACCTGGTGAAGGAGGCCGCGCGCCGAGGTGCCTGCGCTGGCCCCGTTGGCGGAAGCCTGGCTCCCCGCCCGAACACGCCACGCGGCGGGGGGCGGGTCACAACCCGCCCAACTGGTCGACCAGATCCGTGGCCTCGACCAGGGCTGCCCGATGAGCCCAGGCTTCTACGCGGTCGGCACCGCGGATACTCTCAGCATCGGCCGCGTGGCCGTGCGCGCGGTGGACATGGAAGGGGACTGCCTGGCCTTCCTGGACGACACGTACTTCGTGGGCACCGCGGCCGCTGTGTTCCGCGGCCTGGATGCGTGGCGAGCCCGCGTCGAAGCCCACGGGATGAAGCTCAAGATGTCAAGACCCAGATATGGTCCCCCGATGCCCAAACTGTCTTGACGCCCGAGTTTGCAGAGTACGCCCAGTACCGCGTCCAGAAGCTCAAGGTGGTGAGGTCCACCCTGGCCTACACGAACCACGACATGGACACCGACTGGAGGGGCGCCCCACTCACGGACTTCGCCGTCCCAGAGGACCTCGATGAGGGGGGCCGCGGGCAGGCTGGCGGCGCCGGGGCCGCCCCGAGCGCCGCCGCGCCACCCCCCTGCGGCGAAGCCTTCCTCCAGAAGCAGGACCGCTACTTCAAGGAGCTTCTGGCGCTACGCAGACATGGGCTCTCTGCCTTTGACGCATTCCAGTTGATGCGGATCTGGTCGAGGGGCGCCTGCGTCCACATCCAGCGGGCGCTCCCGCTCACGGCGGCGTGGAGCCGCAGGGTGGATGACGGAGTGGTCGCCTTCGCCAACGCTCTGCTCGGGGTCGCGGCGGCCCCCCGAGAGCAGATCTTCATGAAGGTCAGCGACGGAGGTCTGGGCTGTGGCAGCGCTGAGCAGCGCGGCCCAGCCGCCCTCCTGGCATCCTGGGAAGCTGGGATTCACGCGGCAGCCCAGGAGCTCCGAGAGTCGACAACGATCGGCCTCTTTCGGAGGTGGCCAGGCCTTGGCCGAGCCCTCTCAGCAGCAGACGAGGAGCAGGGGCGGCTGGCTGGCGGCCGTCGCCCTCAGAGCGACCGCTGGCAGGGCCTTCTGGAGGGGCGGAAGGGAAAGGACCAGAAGACGTGCACCCAGCACGTGCGGGACCACGTCACCAAGACGTTCACGGCCGCGCTGCCAGTGACGGCAGCGGCGGCGGTGCACAGTGCCTCGGGCAGCTCAGCGGGCGCCTGGTTGGATAACTTCGAGGGGGTCTCGCCCTTCGCCGACCACGCGTTCTGCATTGCAGCCAAGAGGCGCATGCACCTGCCGCTGCTGCAGTCCGAGTGCACGTGCCTGAACCGACCAGCAGCGCCCACCCGCGCGATGGCGCAGCACGGCCCGACGTCTGGCCGCACGGTGGACGTTTGGGGCGTTCATGCGCTCAACTGCCCCAGGGGAGGCGGCCCGACGCGCCGCCACAATGCCATCCGAGACGCCGTGGCGCTCTGGCTGCGCGGGGTGGGCCACCATGCCCTGCTGGAGCAGGTCATCCCAGAGTGGTACACGGAGGAGCAAGGCGCGGCCACACTGGACGCGGTCTACCATCGAGGCATCCATGGCCGAGTGTGCCTCGACATCAGCTTGGTGGACGAGGTGGCAGTGGCCCAGACGGGGCGGCCACACCAGGCAGCCCTGCAGCGCAGAGAGAAAGTGAAGCACCGTAGGTGCCCATTTTCGGGCCTGGTACCCTTTGTTCTAGATGTCAACGGCCGCTGGAGCGCAGAGGCTGAGACGTGGCTGCGCCGTGCCGTAGGGGAATTGCCTGAGGCCGAACGGCCCGCGGCTCGTGCAGCCCTGCGCTCGGCAGTAGCCAACGCCCTGCAGGGCCAAATTGCGGAGCAGGTCGCCCTGGCGACGGAGGGCGCAGCGAGACTGGATGCAGGGGCCGCCCCGAGCGCCCAGTCTTGACTAGCTGTGGCCCCACCCCACTTGCGTGTGATTACTGACCCTCCTCCCCCCACTCCCTTTCCTGCAGCCCTGATTAGTCTTAAAAAATTAACCACATCTGCAGTGTGCAAGGTATTGCTCAGCTCCCTTGTCGCGCGCACAGTGCGCTCTTGCAGTGTCATGTTTGGTCTGCACGCCATGGTGTGTTGCCTCCCTGCTTTGTGCATGTTGTGGTCTCGGCATGTCATACTGTTGATGCTCTCTATCTCTGGCATGGGATGCTCTCGCAGCCCATTCGGGATGAGCCTGCATGCAACCAATCGCACCTGTCCAAGGCCGCTGGCTAAAGAGGCGTCAAGAGGCGTTGAAGATCGGGGCCGCCCCGCTGGTCCTGGGGCCGTCGGCGGCCCGCCGTCCGCTTTGTCGCCCGCTCGCGACGTGGTTTCCTCGCCCCCCCTCCCCCTTCTCCTGCCCGTCCAAGGCCCCGAACGGGGGTCAGGCCGTTTTCCGCCAGCGTAATGAACGGGTCCACGCATCTGGGGCCGTTGGTTTCAGCTCATAATCTTCCTGTGCCACCTTTGTCCCGCCTTGGCAGTTGGCCGCCCCATTTTGGTTCGGTGTACAGCCTCTCCCCTTCTCCTCTCCTCCCCGTCAGCTGTTTGGCTCGTGAGTACCTGCCTCGCACATTCTCTCGAGCTGCACCTCCCGCGCCATCCACCCGACCAAGTGATGGCGCCCAAGTTCTCGAAGCCCGCGCCGATGCCGTGGCCCGCCAAGACGTGCGCCGCGGGGGAGGCACCAACCTCCAAAGCAAGGCCGACGCAGCGCCCTGTCCAGCAAGTAAGCTTGCCGGAGAGCGAAGGCGAGGAGCACGACATGATGTCCGAGGCGGCGCGCTCGGTTTTGGGGTTGGGCGGCTGTTTCAAAATCGTGATGATACATCGGTAAGCTGTTGTGCCCTCTGCCCGGGTCGGCACTGAGCAAGGCGTCTGTCGCCCCAAGAGCAGACGTCGAAACCACCGATCGCCAACGTGCGACGGAGTGACCGACCGAATGCATAATTACATGGATACTATACGCACAATGGTGCCATAACCTATTCTGCTGACGGAGTCACATACGATATTATGTGAAAGAGCAGCGGGGAATCTACATGGAACACACTCGAAAACAACGCGCGAATCAATCCAGGCCGTTCTCGTTTGGAGATGTCTTGCCGTGTTCTCTGTTCCTTTCAATTCGTTTCGTTGCTCGCTTTCTCCCCTTTTCTCCTCCCTTCCCTTGTCCTTCCTTGTCCCTCATGGCCTTGCGTCTTCCCCTGCTCGCTTTCCACTCGCGTTTCCTCCCTCCCCGTGCTCCCCTTGGCCCTTGCGCCCCTTCGGGGAATCAGCTCCTTCGCAATGCTTGCTCAAGACACTTTCCAGCAGGCGCGCGAAAGTCCCATCTGCATGCCCGCGTGCACCTCCATGGGCTGCCCGCGCCGTCCGTCCGTCCGTGTAGATGAGCCCTGTGCCAGTGCTGCGTGGGAGGGCCAAGATGACATTGTTGGACGGCCCCGGGATCAATTCTCCATGTCCTCTGTGGGGATGCCCAGTGCAGATGCCTTGTCGAAGTGCCTCATGGAGGAGCTTCGTGGAAATGTCTTTTCGAAATGAACGAATCGGATAGCATGGTCTTCCGTGCCCTATGAAGGTGCCAGAATGTGACCTTCTGGACGGGCCAATCAGAACTTGATATCCTGTCTCATGCTGGACGAGCTACGGGGAAATGCCTCATGGATGTAAACTATTCGCATGTCTGTGTTCCTCCATAGATATACCTTATGGGGGCGCCTTGGGTCTGGAGGCGCAAGAATCGCAATCGGTTTTCTGGGCTGCGGCTGCCTAATCAAATGTTTTTGTCCGCTTCTCATGCGTCGACTGGAATCGCATTCGCGGGCGGTCCGAACTTAATTTCCGCATCTCATATGATGGGGCGTTGCAGAAATCAATTCCACAGAACTGGCGATCCAATGATCCCGTGTTCCAGCCGCCTGAATGATCCGGTTGATCTGGCTGTATGGATCCAATGATCGAGTGGTTCAGTGTTGGATCAAGTTATCTTGTTGGGTAAAGCCAATACGATTTGCTAGACTGGTGATATTGCGATCCGGCCGCATAGTAGGGTGATCCAATTCAATGACTGAGCTGATGAAGTGACTCTGCCATCCGGCAACCACATCCAAGACATTCGACCATCCAAATGAAACGGCCACTTGCGATCTAATGGTTAAAAGTTCTGGCGATCTGGCCGCCTGATCTGGCAATCTGGTTGACCGAATCGAATTGGTCAACAAATTTACCAATGCTCTGGTGGTCTTACCGCTGGTCAGGTGATCTGGCCGATTGCTCCGAACATCTGGTAAATAATATGGCCGTCTCGTTGAATGGGCCAACTGATCTGGCACTCCGGCGACACGGCAATCCCACCGCCTGGTCTGGTGATCTGGTTGATCTGGATCGACGGATCGGGGAATCCAGCGATCCGGCCGCCTGATCTGGCGATCCAGATGAAGAAATAATCCGATTGAGCGGGTCAACTGATCTGGGGATCCAATGGTCTAGCCAACTGGTCCGATGATCTGGGTGATCACTACGGTGGTCCGACCGAAAAGACTGGCTGAAAGATCCAGTGAGCTGACGATCCGGCCGCCCGATCCGATGACTTGATAGATCTGCTTGAATGGAGCAACTGATGCTGAATATACCATTTGCCCGAAGGCCTCTGATTTGGATGCAACCGTGGGTCCCCGCGTGATCTTCCCAAAAGCGTAAGGATCGAAGTTGGGGGTCCGCACGCCCCGTGCGTCCTGAGACGGTCCCACTTATTTATAACAAAAATAATGTCACACATGCGCTGCACAATGTTATGATACATCTTTTGTTTTGGGCATGGGTGGCATTTCGTGCGAAATACTTGTTGGCGCCCCCTTCTCTAACGTCGGTCATCGTGGAGCTTCCGAATCGCGCCAGCACAGACCGCGTGTCTTTCTGCTGGTGTTGAAGGAGGGCGATGTTGCAGGGAAGAAGGGGGGCGACGCGGCAGGGGCGCGCCAACAAGTTTCGCGGTCACTATTGTCGTGGCTTGGCCGTGCGGAATGAATGTCACGTTTGTCGCGCAAGTTTGGTTATGCTTTCGTTTTGCGGATTTCCATGCCATTTCGCTTGTCCTATGTTTATTTTTGCAAGTTAAGCAATCAAACGAACATGCTCCAGCAACCTCGCGTCCGTCCTGAGTACCACAAGCAACATCAAACCTTCCTGGTGGCTGTAAATGTTATGACTGTGCAATCCAAGCTTCCCTTGCGGCACTGCTGCGCATCAGCTCACGTGGGTTCCGCTCCACCCGCCCGGTCGCGCCGGCGCGAGCGGCAACCTGGGCCAAGAACTGCTGTTCGCTGTTCTACTTGGGGACGGGCATGAAAAACAAACGGGTCATCCGGGTTCAGTGAGGCACGGAATATTCAATGCCTAGCTGCACCGATACGCAACACCAGGGCTGGACCTAGACGGTGTTTTGGCGATTTCGTGGGCCGTTTTCGTTTCGACTTCGTTTTGAGGTAGAGGTGGATTGAAGACAACACGAGGGAAAAACAACAACAACAACACGAAAACGAACAATACCGTTTAGGTTCAGCTCTGCGCAACACGCAGCACGTAGCGTATTGATATGGAGCTCAAGGCGTAGACTGAAAACGTAGGTGTGACGCGATACGTTCGCCAACACGTGGTCCAATACGCGAGCCAACACGCAACGTATTGGCACGGACGTTCCGACGATTTAAGCACGGTACGTTTTGCGTTTCAAAACGGGCGTATCGAGGCAACGAAGATGTGGCATGAATTCGTTCAAAACCAACAAACAAAACCATTGACATATTCAAACTCACAGATGCGTTACTCAACGCGCTCGTAATCTTGATGCTCGGCGTATGAGTGACATTGTGTGCAAGGTCCTTTACGGCGCCCCACTCCAATGTCGGTCATCGTGGAACTTCCGAGTCGCGTCGGCCCAGACCGCGCGCCAGTCTGCTTCGACGCTGAAGGGGGGCGACATTAAAGGAGCGAAGGGGGGCGACATCGAAGGGGCGCGTCAACAACTGTTGAAGTTAATTCTGTCGAGGGTTTGTGGGGGCCCGTTCCGGGCCTCTCCTGGATGCCTCCTGTTTCGGAGCGGAGGCCCTTGGGGGTCAGTCCAAGAACGCCGAACATTGAAACATCGTAGGCGTTCGTATGGTTTCCGCGTGTTCGCCTCGTCGGCCTCAGGAGCATCCAAGGCAACCCCGTAAAGTGCCTCAATACTCACCCAATAGGGCATACGAGGTCCCCAAGAGGGGCCCAAGAGGACCCCTTGAGGGGAACTCGAACTGACAGCTTGGGATCTCCACCCGTTCGGTGGCCCTCGAGACCAACAGCAGGCCCTCGCGAGGCCTCCAATGTTCTCTTTGAGAAGCCTCTTATACGAGGCCCAGCAGGGCATCCGATTGGCCTCTTGTCCACGACCCAAGCATGGTGGCGGCATGGGCTGGCGGCCGCTGGACCGCCCCCCTGTTGCGTGCACAAGGGGTGTTTGGTGGCGAGATGTGCGAGCACGGTGGGGGCATTGCGTGGTGGGGGCATGGGACGAAGAACCCTCAGGGTTGGTGAGAACCCTCGGGTCACGAACCCAGGGGAGCCTAGGGTCTGGAAGCCAGCAGCGCTCCGATCGTGGATCGGCCGCGGATGTCACCGCCGCTCTCATCAGATAAGGAATTCTCCAGGGTCTGCAGCCTCCTGGGCGCATTCCTCAACGAACGCCCCTACCATACTTCTTGGCCCTTCCAAAAGCGTTTCCAATGGCCGCCCAATCTGCCGCCGCCGCGGCAGGAACGGAAAGGCTGGGTGGCCGATCAGAGATTGCGCAACGCACACCTCCAAGATAATCCTAGTGCCTTCCAATATGGCTCCAGATACCTTCAAGATGGCCCAAAAGGGCTCGAATGTGACCCAACGGTCCAATCCTTCGTGGGGGATGCCAAAATCAATGGACAAGTCCCTCCCTCCACCCGAGACTTTCGGTCTTGAGAAATGTCCAAGACGGCCTAAGAGGCCCCAAAACCAGCTCAAGACGGTCCAAAGAGGCCCGAATCTGACGCCAAGGCGACCCAAGAGGGTCCCAAGTTGGCTCAATAGAGCCCTTGAGGCGGCTCCGAAAGGTGCCAGACTGCCTACGAGCGCCCTAAGACGATCCAAGAGAGCCCCAAGATGGCTCGAGCGGGCCCCAGGAGGCCCCCAAGAAGGGTCCAAAGGCCAGAACAGAGCCCAACGACAGCCCCAATATGGCCTCTCCCCAGTGTTTCCCCAGCGGTTCCCTCAACAGCTGGGGGGACATGCAGTCCACTGGCATGGCCGCACTTTCGCTAGCTTTTTCACGGCACAAGCCTGTCCAAAAGGCAGGGGGCGGCTGCGCCTGGCTGTGTTCGATCCGCCGCTCCCGTGGGCGGCCAGAGAGGCGTTGACGTGCCCAATGAAAACACATCGGCTCCGCCACTTCCAGAAGTTCCCGGTGATGTCCAGCTCATCTCGCCAGCCGCAGAGAAATCATGCCAAGCAAGAAAGCACGTATCCAAGCTGGCCCAATGTGGCCTTAAGATGCCTCCGAGACGCTTCCATGGGCTTTTCAAACGGTTGTCGCGTTCTCGTCCTGTCGGGCTTCCGAAAGCCCAAGACGGCTCAGAAAGATACCGCCCCAAGACGGCCAAAGAACCCCCCAAGGGGGCCCCCCAACTGGCCCCAAGACGGCCGCGAGACAGCCCCCCAAGAACGCTCCAAATGTGCGCCTGGCCAGGTTTTACCAGCCTGGAACATATCCCTATCCCTATGCTGGGCACCTCCTCATCACGATGTCAATCTTAGGGATTCCCTTATTTTTTGAAGGCGAATCCCTAAGAGTGTCATCGCCTTTTGGCGTGTCAATCTAAGGGACAGGGATACGTTCGAGGCCGGTAAAGGTCGGCTGCCGGAGGTGCCGCGCGGCCCGAGGGCACCCGACGACGGCCCATGAGAACACCCCGAGGTGGCTTCAGGAGAGCCCTGGGAGCCCCCCCCACCCCCAGGCTTAGGCCGGGCATGTCCCCCTACAGGCGGATTTTGAGCGACACATAACAAAGCAGTCAGACATAGATGTATACATGAAAACAAATCTGCAAACATACTCAAATAAACTAGTCCCCAGAGTACTTTTTGTGATTTGGTTTGAATTAGGGGAACAAAAAATTGCATAAGCATAAAAACTCGGAGGTCCGCGCGGATTTCTCGGATCGGCGCTGGGGCCCCCCCGCGGCGCCTCCGGCGCCGCCCCTGGCGCGCTCCGCGCGCCAGGGAGGGGGGTCCAACGCGGATCCGAGAAATCCGTGCGGACCTCCGAGTTTTTATGTTTATGCCACTTTTGTTCCCCCATGAATATTCCTCCTGTAGAGGGACACGCCCGACTCAACCCCAGGCAGGCCCACACAGCCCGAACAGAGCTGCAAGAGCACCCCAGGACGACCGCAGAGGGCCCCTCCTCGGGGGGCCCCTCGGGAGAGGAGGTCGGCGGCGCGTCTCTGGAGGGGCGGAGGGCAGAGGGGGCGGGCCGTCTCGGAAGGCTCCCAGCTCGCTGGGCAGCTCAACCTTCCCCCGAAGGACCAGGGTCGGATGTTGCTAGAAGTACCCTGACCTTTCAGGAGGCCTAACAAAATAGCACGCGACTTAAAAACCTTTCCCAGAGCTATTATATGTCTTGGTTTTAGGCTGTTTCGTTTAGTTTTTTAGGTTTTTAGGCCTCCCGTGCTAAAAAATAGCTCTCTGGAAGGTCAGGGTACCTCTGGCCCAAGGTGCCCCCAGGATTTCCAAGGCGGCCCCCTCGGCCTTCAGGGCACCCCTCACGAGGCCCAGGGGTCCCCAGGGGCTACAAGCTGGAGCGACAAGCTGGGGGTACCTTGGGCCAGGGGCACCTTTAGCAACAGACGAACCAGGGAAACGTAAGACTCGAGTGCGCCGGAACTCGGGTCTGCCGACGCTTTTTGACGGTGCGTCCCGGACTTTGTCGGTCCACTGTTCGTGGGATGTCCTCCCAGTGGTGCCCCCCAACCGCTGGGGGAGCAGCCAGACCTCCAGCATAGCCGCACCTTCGCTCGCCATTCCACCACACATGCGCTTCCAGCAGGCGTGGGGCGGCGGTGATTCGCTGGACGCATCTACGACACTCCATCACGGAACAACCGTGGAGCATCCACGGGACAACCAATGCACCACAACTGGACGACCGCACATGACAATCGCGCAACAATCCCGGTGCAACCGCCAGAGGAACGCACGGGACAACCGCACAGAGCAGCCACACTGGACAACAGCGGAAACACGCGAAGCAATCTGACAGCAGGGACAGGTCCCTCTGTGAGGAGAACAATTAGCGTGCTGGGAGGAATGGGTTGGGAGGATGCAGGGTATGCGCAATATTATCTGGATGCAATGAACGGTACTTTCGGCAGCATACGGGCAATGATGTCCACATTTCTCCCAACACCATCCTTCCAACCTTAGGTCGGGCATGTCCCCCTACATGCGGATTTTGGAAGAAAAAACACCGCCAAAATAATCAAACAATAATGAACAATCGTACCCAGACTAGTTTTGGATTATTTACCTAACAGCGAAGACTGATAGGTTTCTAGTGGTCTCAAAAGAAAGCAGCAGATGACTCCACAGGGGGGTCCGGGCGGGACCCAGGGCGGCTGCCGTCGAACCCCAAATCGCTTGGGACATCCTCGCAAAATCGCTCTTGGCGCTGCTAGAACTCCACTCCCGGCGTACATTTTGGATGCCCGGAACCAACTGTAGGCCACTTCGCGGTCTTCGAGTTCCCAGAACTCCATTCCCGGCGTACATTTTGGATGCCCGGAGCCAACAGTAGGCCACTTCGTGGTCTTCGAGTTCCCAGAACTCCATTCCCGGGCCACATTTTGGATGCCCGGAGCCAACTGTAGGCCACTTCGTGGTCTTCGAGTTTCCAGAACTCCATTCCCGGGCCACATTTTGGGTGCCCGGAGCCAACTGTAGGCCACTTCGTGGTCTTCGAGTTCCCAGAACTCCATTCCTGGGTATGATTTTGAATGCCCGGAGCCAACTGTAGGCCACTTCGTGTTCTTCGAGTTCCCAGAACTCCATTCCCGGGCCACATTTTGAATGCTGAGGCAGGCTGATGCTGAGGCTGAGGCAGGCTGAGGCTGAGGCAGGCTGAGGCTGAGGCCGAGGCTGAAGGCAGACTGAGGCTGAGGCTGAGGCAGGCTGAGGCTGAGGCTGAGGCAGGCTGATGCTGAGGCAGGCTGAGGCTGAGGCTGAGGCTGATGCAGGCTGAGGCTGAGGCAGGCTGAGGCTGAGGCCGAGGCTGAAGGCAGACTGAGGCTGAGGCTGAAGCAGGCTGAGGCTGAGGCTGAGGCAGGCTGAGGCTGAGGCTGAGGCAGGCTGATGCTGAGGCAGGCTGAGGCTGAGGCTGAGGCTGAGGCTGAGGCTGAGGCTGAGGCTGAGGCTGAGGCAGGCTGAGGCTGAGGCCGAGGCTGAAGGCAGACTGAGGCTGAGGCTGCAGGCTGAGGCTGAGGCTGAGGCTGAGGCTGAGGCTGAGGCAGGCTGAGGCTGAGGCTGAGGCAGGCTGATGCTGAGGCAGGCTGAGGCTGAGGCTGAGGCTGATGCAGGCTGAGGCTGAGGCAGGCTGAGGCTGAGGCCGAGGCTGAAGGCAGACTGAGGCTGAGGCTGAAGCAGGCTGAGGCTGAGGCTGAGGCAGGCTGAGGCTGAGGCTGAGGCAGGCTGATGCTGAGGCAGGCTGAGGCTGAGGCTGAGGCTGATGCAGGCTGAGGCTGAGGCAGGCTGAGGCTGAGGCCGAGGCTGAAGGCAGAGGCTGAGGCTGAGGCTGAAGGCAGGCTGAGGCTGAGGCTGAGGCAGGCTGAGGCTGCAGGCTGAGGCTGAGGCAGGCTGAGGCTGAGGCCGAGGCTGAAGGCAGACTGAGGCTGAGGCTGAAGCAGGCTGAGGCTGAGGCTGAGGCAGGCTGAGGCTGAGGCTGAGGCAGGCTGAGGCTGTGACTGCGACTGCCGTTGCCACTGCGACTTTCATCGCGAATGCGACTGCGACTGCGAGAACAGTAGAATTCTACAACTGGATTCTCATGTGAATCTTAAGGGGGATGCTTCCAGATATGCTCCTACACATCGCTGTTAGGTTGCTTTGCCGGGATAATTTTGAACATTCCTCCTGTAGAGGGACAGGTCCGTCTTAATCCCAACCTGATAATTGTCTTCCCGACTCTCGAACTCGCGACACCTCGCGTCACTCGCACGCGCGACACCAAGCGATGCCGAACCGAATTTCTGGAAGGGACCCTCCCTGGGACCAGAGCTGGGGGGCTTCCGTGCCGCTTCCGCCTCAAACCCGGACCTCTGACACCCCTGGTGTGCGGCGACGGAAGTGCAATCCACGCAGCAGGGCTGGACCTAAGCGTTGTTTTTTTCGTTTTGTTTTCGCTTTGTTTTTCGTTTTGCTCTACCTGTTGTTTTCCTGTACCTCCCTGCCGACACGAAAAACAATAACACTGCCGAAGTCCAACAAAATAGCGTTTAGGTCCAGCCCGGCCACGCAACACTGCCGTTACCATTCGCGCATGCGTGGTATGTATCACGGCGAGAAGTACGCCTTGCGCTAACGAGGTGGCGTTCATTTTGTCGATGTCTCGCTGTCGAATCAACAATCTGCTGAAACCGCGTCGAGGGATGACCCGGATGTATTGTGAGAAGGAGGAGGGCCTCCGCCTCGCCTTCGGCTTGCAAGCCGCTTGCCAAGAAACGCTCCTAGGCTCGCCTGCCACGCCTGCCTCTGGCGCGGGTTCTCAGACGACCGTGCGGCATGTGTGCAGTTAGAAATGATACTGTAAGGAGCTGGCGGAAATATCCAGCCGCTCCTGGTGGGCGGCCAAATTCCCATTTCCTTGTTTCATTCCGGGGGCCCGTTCCCACTTCGTTCCAACTTCTGGGAACGCCCCCCACTTCGTTCCGGATTCCCATGTCTTCGTTCCAACTTCTTGGGTTCTTGGGTTCCTGGCGACTGCCAGGCTTCCGGGCCTCAAGAGCACAAGCACAATTACATAGGTGGTAGAGGGTCGACAGCCGAGAGTCTAAAGCAGAGTGCTGGATGCAGATATCAGGGCATACAGGCGAGAGTAGAGGGGAGACAATAGAGTGAGGGTCGAGGTTCGAATCGAGGGTTGAGGTCGAAAGATTCTGCTGTACCATCGTAGTCGTTATTTTTTGCTGATGCCTACCACAAGCATGCTGTGTGTATATGTTACGTTGACCGAGTGATTGGGCCGAGTAGTTTGTCAAGCGCGCACAAAAACAGTCATTGCAGGTGCTTCGGGGCTGCGATCAGATTGTGTCCAAAGAGCCACAGGAAAATCTGTCGACTCACACTACATTGTCAACACGCCGTGCTCCTTCGAGCACGAGGGCTGGCAACGCCCCCCGCAATACACATCAAACATGCAGAACGTTCACATACCAGTGAACTCACTTCGGGAGCGCGGGCTCATTGCGCCTTTTTGACTTTGCGCTTCGCCTTCGCCTTCGGAGATATTAGGAGTCCCTCGGCTCCCCCCAGCGGGGGCCCGGGTGCTGGCGTTTCCATGCTGTCCTCTCCGCCTGGTAGGATCGGGGAACTTGCTTAGCGACCCTCTCCTCCCCACTCACCCCTGGAGGGGGTCTAGAGTCTAGAGCGCGGGAGTGGGAAGAGGCTGAGGGAAACAGGAGGGACGAGATAGTGCAAGCAGGAGTGTCGGAACTGGAGGGGGAGAGGAGAAGGAGGTTGAGGGGGAAGCTGGAGGATGGGGGATAAGGCACCGCAGCCCTCCTACCCCCTGTTGGTGCCTCCTCCTCCTCCTTCTCCTCCTCCTCCTCCCTGCCTTCCTCCTGCATACTCCCTGCCTCCCCCTTTTTCCCCACCTTATGCCCTCCCCCCTGCCTTCGCCCACCCCTTGCCTCCTTCCCCCTCCGCGTTATTTTGTTCAATCTCTCTCTCTCTCTCTCTGCCGCATCATCCTCCTCCACTATTCTTCCCATTCCCCTCCTTCTCCTTCTCCACCTCCTCCTCCCTCCTCCTCCTCTTCCTCCTCCTCCTCCTCCCCCTCCTCCTCTTTCCCCTCCTCCTCCTCCTCCTCCTCTCCTCCCCCTCCTCCTCCTCCTTCTTATTATTATTATTATTATCCTCCTCCTCCTCCTGTTCCTCCTCCTTCTCCCCCCCTCCTTTCTCTCGTCGTCGTCCTCCTCTATTTCCTCCTCCTCCTCCTCCTCCTCCTCCTCCTCCTCCTCCCCCTCCTCCTTCTCCTCTCCTCCTCCTCGTTATCCTCCTCCTCCTCCTGATTCCCCTTTTTCTCCTCCCCCTCCGCCTCCACCTCCACCTCCACTCCGCCTCCGCCTCCGCCTCCTCCTCCTCCTCGTCCTCCTCCCTCTCCTCCTCATACATCCGTCTTTCCCCCCCTCCGCCTTCTCTGTTTCTTCTTATTACCTAACAGCGAAGACTGATAGGTTTCTAGTTGACTCAAAAGAGCTCACAGATCACTCCACAGGGGGGTCCGGGCAGGCGTTGGGAGTTGCCGGCCGGGCCTGTGCCGGGCTCGTTTTTCACCAACAGTCACACACTTCGTGCTCGTCGACCTCTCAGAACCCATTCCCAGGCCACATTCTGAATAACCGGATGCAACTGTAGGCCACTTCGTGCTCTTCCATTTCCCAGAACTCCATTCCCGGGCCACATTTTGGATGCCCGGAGCCAACTGTAGGCCACTTCGTGCTCTTCGATTTCCCAGAACTCCATTCCCGGGCCACATTTTGAATGCCCGGAGCCAACTGTAGGCCAATTCGTGCTCTTCGACTTCCCAGAACTCCATTCCCGGGCCACATTTTGAATGCCCGGAGCCAACTGTAGGCCACTTCGTGGTCTTCGAGTCCCCAGAACTCCATTCCCGGGCCACATTTTGAATGTCCGGAGCCAACTGTAGGCCACTTCGTGGTCTTCGACTTCCCAGAACTCCATTCCCGGGCCACATTTTGAATGCTGAGGCAGGCTGAGCTGAGGCTGAGGCAGGCTGAGGATGAGGCAGGCTGAGGCTGAGGCCGAGGCTGAAGGCAGACTGAGGCTGAGGCTGAAGCAGGCTGAGGCTGAGGCTGAGGCAGGCTGAGGCTGAGGCTGAGGCAGGCTGATGCTGAGGCAGGCTGAGGCTGAGGCTGAGGCTGATGCAGGCTGAGGCTGAGGCAGGCTGAGGCTGACGCCGAGGCTGAAGGCAGACTGAGGCTGAGGCTGAAGCAGGCTGAGGCTGAGGCTGAGGCAGGCTGAGGCTGAGGCTGAGGCAGGCTGCTGAGGCAGGCTGAGGCTGAGGCTGTGACTGCGACTGCCGTTGCCACTGCGACTGTCATCGCGAATGCGACTACGACTGCGAGAACAGCAGAATTCTACAACTGGATTCTCATCTGAATCTTAAGGGGAATGCTTTCCAGATATCCCCTCTACACATCGGCCGTTAGGTTGCTTATTGCCGTGATAATGTATCTTTTTACTAACAGCTTTTGCTGATAGGTTTCTAGAGGACTCAAAAGAAAGCATTCTGATGCACTCCACCAGGGGGGGTCTGGGCGGGTGCCGGGAAAAGAACCGGGACAGAGCCGGGCCTTGTTCATAAAGCCAACAGTCCCACACTTCGTGCTCTTCTATTTCCCAGAACTCCATTCCCCGGGCCACATTTTGGATGCCCGGAGCCAACTGTAGGCCACTTCGTGCTCTTCGACTTCCCAGAACTCCATTCCCGGGCAACATTTTGGATGCCCGGAGCCAACTGTAGGCCACTTCGTGCTCTTCGACTTCCCAGAACTCCATTCCCGGGCCACATTTTGATGCCCGGAGCCAACTGTAGGCCACTTCGTGCTCTTCGAGTTCCCAGAACTCCATTCCTGGGCATGATTTTGAATGCCCGGAGCCAACTGTAGGCCACTTCGTGTTCTTCGAGTTCCCAGAACTCCAGTCCTGGGCATGATTTTGAATGCCCGGAGCCAACTGTAGGCCACTTCGTGGTCTTCGAGTTCCCAGAACTCCATTCCCGGGCCACATTTTGAATGCTGAGGCAGGCTGATGCTGAGGCTGAGGCAGGCTGAGGATGAGGCAGGCTGAGGCTGAGGCCGAGGCTAAAGGCAGACTGAGGCTGAGGCTGAAGCAGGCTGAGGCTGAGGCTGAGGCAGGCTGAGGCTGAGGCAGGCTGAGGCTGTCTTGAAACGCGGCTTGAGGGGCTGAGGCAGCAGCAGGGCTGGAGTCTAGGCAGACTGAGGCTGAGGCCAAGGCTGAAGGCAGACAGAGGCTAGAGGCTGAAGCAGGCTGAGGCTGAGGGCGAGGCTGAGCTGATGCAGGCTGAGGCTGAGGCTAGAGGCAGGCTGAGGCTGAGGCGAGGCAGGGCAGAGTCGAGGCAGCCTGAGGCTGCGGCAGGCTGAGCCGAGGCTGATGCAGGCTGAGGCTGAGGCGGAGGCTGAAGGCAGAGATGCTGAGGCTGGCAGCGAGGCCTGAGGCTGAGGCTGAGGCTGAGGCTGAGGGCTGGCTGATGCTGAGGCAGGCTGAGGCTGAGGCTGAGGCGATGCAGGCTGAAGCTCAGCAGGGTGAGGCTGACGGCAGCTGAGGCTGAGGCTGAGGCTGAGGCTGAGGCTGCAGGCTGAGGCTGAGGCTGAGGCTGAGGAGGCTGAGGCTGAGGCTGAGGCAGGCTGAGGCTGAGGCTGAGGCAGGCTGAGGCTGAGGCTGAGGCTGATGCAGGCTGAGGCTGAGGCAGGCTGAGGCTGAGGCCGAGGCTGTAGGCAGAGGCTGAGGCTGAGGCTGAGGCCGAGGCAGGCTGAGGCTGAGGCTGAAGCAGGCTGAGGCTGAGGCTGAGGCTGAGGCTGAGGCTGAGGCAGGCTGAGGCTGAGGCTGTGACTGCGACTGCCGTTGCCACTGCGACTGTCATCGCGAATGCGACTACGACTGCGAGAACAGCAGAATTCTACAACTGGATTCTCATCCGGATCTTAAGGGGAATGCTTCCAAATATGCTCCTACACATCGCTGTTAGGTTGCTTTGCCGGGATAGTTTACCTAACAGCGTTTGCTGATAGGTTTCTAATAGGGTCAAAAGAGAGCATCATGACTCCTCAAGGGGGTCTGGGCGGGTGCCGGGGAGGAGAACCGGGAATCGTTTTTCGCCAACAGTCACACACTTCGTGCTCTTCGACCTCCCAGAACTCCATTCCCGGGACACATTCTGGAGAACCGGGAACAGAGCCGGGCTCGCTTTTTCGCCAACAGTCACACACTTCGTGCTCTTCGACCTCCCAGAACTCCATTCCCGGGCCACATTTTGAATGCCCGGAGCCAACTGTAGGCCACTTCGTGGTCTTCGAGTCCCAGAACTCCATTCCCGGGCCACATTTTGATGCCCGGAGCCAACTGTAGGCCACTTCGTGCTCTTCGACTTCCCAGAACTCCATTCCCGGGCCACATTTTGGATGCCCGGAGCCAACTGTAGGCCACTTCGTGCTCTTCGAGTTCCCAGAACTCCATTCCCGGGCCACATTTTGAATGCCCGGAGCCAACTGTAGGCCACTTCGTGGTCTTCGAGTTCCCAGAACTCCATTCCCGGGCCACATTTTGAATGCTGAGGCAGGCTGATGCTGAGGCTGAGGCAGGCTGAGGCTGAGGCTGAGGCTGAGGCTGAGGCCGAGGCTGAAGGCAGACTGAGGCTGAGGCTGAAGCAGGCTGAGGCTGAGGCTGAGGCAGGCTGAGGCTGAGGCAGGCTGAGGCTGAGGCTGAGGCAGGCTGAGGCTGAGGCTGCGACTGTGACTGCCGTTGCCACTGCGACTGTCATCGCGAATGCGACTACGACTGCGAGAACAGCAGAATTCTACAACTGGATTCTATTCTGAATCTTAAAGGGGAATGCTTCCAGATATGCTCCTACACATCGCTGTTAGGTTGCTTTGCCGGGATAATCTTATGATCATTAGTATTACTATTGTTATTATTCAATTATTCCCAACCATCCTGTGGTGTTGGGTCCTCGTTTTGAAGAGACGTCGCCCCGCGTTCCTCCTCCTCCTTCCTCCTCCTCCCCTTCCTCCCCCCTCCTCCCCCTCCCACACCCATTCTGGCACACCCCTCACACGCTTCGTGGCCCCATAGGGAGCTCCACCGGGAGCTCCTGGCCCCATGCGTGGCGCTCCACCGAAGGCCCCATGCTGCGCCCGCATGCCACCCCCCATTCTGGCACACCCCTCACACGTTTCGTGGCCCCATAGGGAGCTCCACCGAAGGCCCCAGTGGCTGCGCCCGCATGCGGTTCCACCCCCCATTCTGGCACACCCCTCACACGTTTCGTGGCCCCATAGGGAGCTCCACCGAAGGCCCCAGTGGCTGCGCCCGCATGCGGTTCCACCCCCCATTCTGGCACACCCCTCACACGTTTCGTGGCCCCATAGGGAGCTCCACCGAAGGCCCCAGTGGCTGCGCCCGCATGCGGTTCCACCCCCCATTCTGGCACACCCCTCACACGTTTCGTGGCCCCATAGGGAGCTCCACCGAAGGCCCCAGTGGCTGCGCCCGCATGCGGTTCCACCCCCCATTCTGGCACACCCCTCACACGTTTCGTGGCCCCATAGGGAGCTCCACCGAAGGCCCCAGTGGCTGCGCCCGCATGCGGTTCCACCCCCCATTCTGGCACACCCCTCACACGTTTCGTGGCCCCATAGGGAGCTCCACCGAAGGCCCCAGTGGCTGCGCCCGCATGCGGTTCCACCCCCCATTCTGGCACACCCCTCACACGTTTCGTGGCCCCATAGGGAGCTCCACCGAAGGCCCCAGTGGCTGCGCCCGCATGCGGTTCCACCCCCCATTCTGGCACACCCCTCACACGTTTCGTGGCCCCATAGGGAGCTCCACCGAAGGCCCCAGTGGCTGCGCCCGCATGCGGCCCGCATCACACCTCCACCCCCCATTCTGGCACACCCCTCCACCGAAGGCCCCGTGGCTTGCGTGGCCCCATAGGGAGCTCCACCGAAGGCCCCAGTGGCTGCGCCCGCATGCGGTTCCACCCATTCTGGCACCCCTCACGTTCGTGGCCCCATAGGGGCTCCACCGAAGGCCCAGTGGCTGCGCCCGCATGCGGTTCCACCCCCCATTCTGGCACACCCCTCACACGTTTCGTGGCCCCATAGGGAGCTCCACCGAAGGCCCCAGTGGCTGCGCCCGCATGCGGTTCCACCCCCCATTCTGGCACACCCCTCACACGTTTCGTGGCCCCATAGGGAGCTCCACCGAAGGCCCCAGTGGCTGCGCCCGCATGCGGTTCCACCCCCCATTCTGGCACACCCCTCACACGTTTCGTGGCCCCATAGGGAGCTCCACCGAAGGCCCCAGTGGCTGCGCCCGCATGCGGTTCCACCCCCCATTTCGGCACACCCCTCACACGCTTCGTGGGTGGCTCCATGGGGAGCTCCACCGAACGCCCCAGTGGCTGCGCTCGCATGTGGTTCTCCCCCCATTTCGGCACACCCTCACACGGTTCGTGGCCCCATAGAGAGCTCCACCGAAGGCCCCAGTGGCTGCGCTCGCATGCGGTTCCACCACCTTTTTTCGGCACGCCCTTCACACGTCTCGTGGCCCCATAGGGAGCTCCACCGAACGCCGCAGTGGCTGCGCTCGCATGCGGTTCCACCCCCCATTTCGGCACACCCCTCACACGTTTCGTGGCTCCATAGGGAGCTCCACCGAAGGCCCCAGTGGCTGCGCTGGCATGCGGTTCCACACCCCATTCTGGCACACCCCTCGCACGTTTCGTGGCCCCATAGGGGGCTCCACCAAAGGTCCCAGTGGCACTGCCCGCTTGCGTCCGCCACCACCCAGCACAGCCCTTGTTCCCTGCGCTTCACCCACCCAGAACAGCGCTTCGTAGCCCTATAGGGAGCTCCACCAAAGGTCCCAGCGGCACCGCCCGCATGCGTCCGCCACCACCCTGCGCAGCCCTTGCTCCCTGCCTGCGTTTCACCCACCCAGTACAGCGTTTCGTGGCCCCATAGGGAGCTCCACCGAAGGTCCCAGTGGCACCGCTCGCATGCGTCCGCCACCACGCAGCATAGCCTTTGCTGACCGCGTCTCACCCACCCAGTACAGCGTTTCGTGGCCCCATAGGGAGCTCCACCGAAGGTCCCAGTGGCACCGCCCGCATGCGTCCGCCACCACCCAGCACACTTGCGGCATTCACAACTGCACATGGTTGGGTCCCTTCGCCCGGCTAATTATTTCTATTTTAGCAGTTTCTCATTACTGATATTATTCTTACTATTCGTATTCGTAGTAGTCGTATTATCATTTAGTCGTATGAATAGTTTTCTTACTAGTAATGTTATTAGTATTATTATGTTTATTCTTAGTATTAACATTATTATTTTTCTTATTCTTACCATTATTACTAGTATTATTATTATTGTTGTGTTTGTTGTTGTTGTTGTTGTTGTTGTTGTTGTTGTTATTGCTGTTGTTGTTGGTGGTGTTTTTGTTGTTGTTGTTTTTGGTATTTTTATTGTCTTATTATTCTTAGTATTACCATCGTGTTTACCATCATCATCTTTTAGCACTACTAGTATTTTAAATAGTATTCCTCCTCCTCCTCCTCCTCTACCTCCTTCTACTTCTTCGTCTTCTTCTGCTGCTGCTCCTCCTCCTCCTCCTCCTCCTCCCCTCCTCCTCCTCCTCCTCCTCCTCCTCCTCCTCCTCCTCCTCCTCCTCCCCCTCCTTCTACTTATTCGTCTTCTGCTGCTCCTCCTCCTCCTCCTCCTCTTCCTCCGCCTCCTCATCCGCCTCCACCCGCTTCTGCCTCCGCCGCCTCCTCCTCCTCCTCCTCCTCGTCCTCATACATCCGACCTTCCTCCCTCCGCCTTCTCTTCTTATTTTTCTTTTGTTTCTTCCTCCTCCTCCTGCGCCTTCTGTTCTTCCTCGTCCTCCTCCTCCTTCCACTCCTTCTCCTCCTCGTGCTTCCATTCCTTCCCTATTCTCCCCTGCCTCGGGGGAGTGGGGGGCAGACAACGGGGAGGAATATGGGGCTGGGAGGAAGACGCGGAAGGGAGGAGGATTGAGGAGGGGGGAAGAAAGGGGTGAATGCTTCAGCCGTGTGCATGTTTTCACCCGTGGCCTGTCGCGCCGGGAGAAACAGATGCACTTCGAGTGCCAGGGCCACCGGCCGGCTTGACCTTTTTCTTCTTGTTCGGCTTCTCCGCGGCCCAAGACAGGGCGTCCTCATCCCTCGCCTTCCTTCGCCCTTCCTCATCCATCGCCCTCCCTGCTTCGCCCTCCCTCGCCGACTCCTTTCCCTCTCTCGCTCTCCCTCGCCCTCCATCGCTTTCCTTCGCCCTCCTTCGCCGTCTCTCCTCCCTCCTCCCTGTGCCCCCCTGTTGCTCCTGAAACCCTGGAGCGCGTAGCGCTGGCCATGTTCATCAGAACACTGGTATGTCCATAAACAAGGGTGCA
This sequence comes from Prorocentrum cordatum, assembly GCA_963575745.1. Classification (NCBI taxonomy): domain Eukaryota; class Dinophyceae; order Prorocentrales; family Prorocentraceae; genus Prorocentrum; species Prorocentrum cordatum. The sequence continues at coordinate 22,766 of CAUYUJ010022248.1, forward strand.
GCAAGACATGGCAACTTGTCCTAATGCTTGATGGTTGACATACATGACGTACATGAGACCGAACAAGGCTCCTCAAGCCATTCCGTGGCGTATACTTCGCCCTAGATCTGACTGAAGAAAACCATTGGACACCTGCTGGCTTAGGCGAGCTGCCTATCCAAAGGAATTTCTGAAGTCAGTAGTTCAGCGACCTCCAGAGCCGCCTTCCATAAGAACAACTGCCCTGCGACGTACCCAGCCCATTTTCAACAACTGAGAAGAACCGTTGGCCAACATGATCACGGCGATGACATGGCAACGTGCCGTCAACTGTCGCGGAAGCTGCATTGGAGGCGCACGCGTTGTGGGACTTACACAAACCACCGATAAGAAGGCGAGGCGGCCCGCGAGTATGGAAGTCTAGTTCCAGATCCCCGGCCCCCGCAGCATCCTGGATCCTTCGACATTCTTGGCCTTCGAAGTCATCGCGTGGAGACGCAGCCACAGTTCGTCCAGGTCGTCCGCGTTCTTGCGCCCGGTGTCCTAAGCAGCCTTCGAAAGTGGCGACGGTTTCACACTTCGCAGCCCCCAAGGAATGGCGAAATCTGATCTTGGTCCGCGCCTGGTACCTACTCTGCTGCCCGCCCAGCAGCCCTCAACACTTGGCGAGAGCTTCTCACTGCGAGAGCTGGCGAAGTCAAATCAGACTCCACGCCTGGTGCGCACCAAGGATGGCGAGGACCGAATTGAGATCCCCGCCTGGCACCTACTATGCTGCCTCCCCAGCAGCCCTCGAAAGTGGCGACAATTTCGAAGTGCGCAGCCCCTCAGGGACGGCGAAGTCTAATATGATTCCGCGCCTGGTACCCACTATGCTGCCCCCCCAGCAGCCTTCCAAAGTGGTGGCAGTTTCGTGCTGGGCAGCCCCCAAAGCAGTCGACTTCGGCGCCTGCCGTCAGGGTTCCGCCCCTGCACGGACCAGAGCTTCGAGCTCCTCGGGGCGCCGGTCGGAGACGACGGGCCTCTGCGGCGCAGGGGCCCGTGGACGCGCTGGAAGACCCTCAGGTCGCCTTGCACCTCCTTCTGCAAGTTGGGCCATGGCGCGACGGCGGTGCCGCCCGCTGCGTGCGCGGCGGCATTGCAGGCAATGGGCGACGGGGCCCAAGCTTACCTTGAGCAGGTGTCTGGTTGCCCGCCCACCGTTGCGTCCTGGCGGCAGGCGCAACTCGAGCTGCGCAAGGGGTGCCTAGGCTTGCCCTCGGCCGAGCAGCGCATGGCCGCCGCCTGCGTGGCTTCCCGGGCCGCGCAGCACGACCCGGGCCGCACTGACGAGGCAGGGCGCGACGGGGGGGCGCTCGCGAACGCCGTGCAAGCGCGCGACGCACGCGTCTCCGACGGGGACAAGCCGGCGTTCGACCCGGAGCAGCACGGCAACCAGCAGCGACTCAGCGACGCCGTTAACGACGCGGCGCTCGCCAACCTCCAGGCAAATACCTCGGTAGCCACGCGCCTCAACCTGCTCCAGGCGCCCGCCGCTAGCGCCTTCCTTCAGGCGCCGCCCTGCGACGCCGAGGGCGCCGTCTTCCAGCGCGGCCTCTTACAGGTAACGGTCCAGCGACGACTCCGAGTCCAGCGCCTCGACCAGGAGGGCTCTTGTTCCGCTTGCGGAGAAGTGATGGACGCGCAGCTAGACCACTCCATTGCCTGCTCTTGCCGCGGCGACAAGACGAAACGCCGCGAAGCTCCCGATAACCAGGGGCCCTTCGACGCGCGAGCGGCGGGCTTCGCGGGGGCGGACCTGGGCGCCTGCGACAGGCGCCCCAATGGCGCCCACTTGCCCGGGTGGCGCAAAAGGGTGACAGCGGCCTGGAGCTTCCTCGCCACATCCGGGCTGCGCGCCGACCTCCTCGCTGCTTCGGTTGCGTCCTGCGCGACTGCGGAGCGGCACGAATAATGCAATCGGCAGCGCCTGGACACCGAGCGCCCGTGCGCGGCGCAGAGCCTCACCTTCATGCCTATTGCGGTAGAGGCCCGCAGTGGCGGGTGGGGGCGCGAGGCCAGGATAACCTTTGCGATCTTGACCAAGCGGGTGGCTCACGCTAACAAGGAGGACGCCGCCCTAGTGGCGGACTGGCACCCCCGCCGACTTTCAGTCTCCCTTCACCGGGAGAACGCGCGGACGGTGTTGCGGCGGCTGCAGCCGTCGACAGGGGCGCGTGCTGCGCGCCATGCGGCGGCCGCGGCTGGCGCCGTTAGAGTCGCCGCCAGCGCCGCTTTGCGCCCCCCCCTTCCCCCCGCCCATGCTGATGGCGGCGAGGGTGACCCCTTGCAAGGGGGCGGGGTGGGCGGGCTCCAGTCAGGCGGGTGGCGCGACCCGAACGGGCCCCTGCTGCCCAAGCGTCGTCGCGGCAGCCCCCCCCCCTCCCAGGGTCATCGCCGGTCCCGGGCCGCCCCCGCCAGCAGCTGCCGCGTTGCCCCTGGCGCACCCGCATGATTTGCTGCACATCAGGGCCAACCCATCGTGGGCTGCGAAACTGGAACATAGCAGATCACAAGTCAGCCTGCAGACCATATCCAAAGACATCATAATAACGTAATCGTTCAGTCAAGGCACTCCTAGGTTCGCGACAAACTCGCCCGCCCAATAGAACATGAAAGATCACAAAACAGGCCCTCGCCGCACCCCCCGCCGCCGCCGCCAGCAGCAGCCGCGCTGCTCCCGATCGACGCGCCCGCGCCTGCCGCGCTCGCGTCCGCCCCGATGGCCGCCCCCGACGACCGCCTCCGCCTCTGCTCCCCGCCGTTTGCCTGCTTCCCTGCTGCCTGCGGTTGTTGCTGCCGCCCTCCCTCTTCTCGCCCTCCCTAGACGCGCGCATGAACATGCGCAAATCCCAGGGTGCCAGAGGCGTGCTAAGATCTCCGGTGGCTGGACATGTATATTCTAATTCGCGCGCGCGGGGCCGCCCTGGGGGCCCCCGGCCGAGAGATGACCCCCGGGCCCCCTGGCAAGGTTCCAGCGCGTTTCGGGCAAGGTCCTGGCAGACTCGGATCAGAAATGGTTTTGCTCCCGGGGGCGGTTTTCGGGGCCCTCCAGATCGCCCCAGGAGCGGCCCAAGGAACCTCGAGGCAACTCCAAAAGGGCACGCGAATCGGAATCGCGGCCCAAGAACGCTCCAAGATGCCCGAGATGGCGCCAAGACAGCCCACGAGGCCCCAAAGAAGCTCCAAGAGCGCTCCAATTGGACCCCAAAGAAAGCCCTAATAAGCAACAATCATGAATTCTCCGTGTGTTTATATGTGTTTCTCGGGTTCTTGCGTTTTCGGGCTTCCGACGCTCCAAGATTGCCCCAGGAGCCCCCAGGGCCGCCCCGAGACGGCGCGAGAAGCCCCCAAGAGGACCCCAAGACGGTCCACGAAGGCCCCCAAACGGCCCCAGAAGCGCCCAATATCACCCAAGAGGTCCAAAGACGGCCCACGGACGCCCCGAGAGGCCTCCAATTGAACCCAGGAGGCTCCCCCTGGAGGCCCCACGAGGCCCCTGAGAGGCCTGAGAGGAAGCCCCAAGAGGCTTTTTTTTCTCCTCCCCCAAGCCTCCAGCGGATCCCGCCAAGAGGCCCGTTCGCCGCACTCGGCGGCCGCCGTCAGGCCGCGCGGGCCTCCTCTAGCTCTTGGCCCCGCACGTAGTACATGTGGCCCAGCTGGACCTCGCCGCCGACGGCGCCGCGAAAAGTGCCAGGCTCCGTCGCCATGTTCAGGAGGCTGGCCTGGATTGCCTCTGGGCTGCGCCGCCATCGTACATGTCCCGCACGTGGTGTAAGATGCCCCGCAGCAGCCCCAGTAGGCCGCATCCAACACGCGGCGACATACCCTCCCGTTGCCAAAGCAAGGCGGAAGAGCCCTCGTCCTGACATTGCCCAGCTATCCACGACGCCCTGGCAGCTGCATCTCGTCCTCCAGGGGCTTCCCCGTCTGTGGATGCTTGCCCGCCAGTGTCCTGTCGCGCATCCTCCTCTTGGCGTCGGCATTGCTGCTCGCGCCCCGCTTGGCCAGCGGGCCTGGGAATGCCATCCCTAGCCTCGCCCTCCGCCTCGCAGAGTGTGTGCCGCACGCCGCGCGCCCCACGTGCGGCCCATGCACTTCCACTCGGTGTCCCCGTTCACGCTGTGAATCCTCTGCTGCTGGGCCCCGCCTGTGCTGGTCGTCGGCAGTTGCCGCTGCTGTTGCGGCTGCGGTGGCTGCCGCCGCGATGGCCGCCTTCGCCTCTGACGAACTGGCCGCGCCCGTCGCCCTGCTCCCAGTAGATCTCCACCAGGGCAATTGGCACTCGGACTCCCGCATCTTCCTCTTCATCCGCTTCGTCGCGCCCCTTCTTTCGCATCTCATGCAGACCACCCAGCCGTTCAACATCTCCACGTGGTGCTTGGTGAGCGCTATCTGCGGCTTGATCTCCTTGCGCACAGGTCGTCCGCGATCCTTCTTCGGCACGTCTGGCCACTCACCCGCCATCTGCTGATGCCGCCGCCCGATGTTCTGCAGCGCCCGGCGCACTCGGCATGCCAGGCCCGCAATGGCCTGGCGCCTCCCGAAGTTGGCATCCAGCTCAGCCCCCGCTTTGGCTAACACGTCAACTTCAGCGCTGCCCTTTGCGATCTGGAGCCCGTCGCCCTCCAGCTGCTCGGTCCTGGCCATGTACCCGTGCGCTTTGACGTGGCAGACCGCGCTAACATTCAAATCCACGTCGTTGATCTTGTTCCAGATGCGCTTCCAGATGCCCGCGCGCGGCCTTCTCCAGCTCAGGCACCACCTTTCGCCCTTGTTCAGGCCCTCAATGATCCCCTGGTGGTCCGCGTAGATCTTGCCGCCCCCCAGCTTCGGCTCCAACACTTCCATCTCCGCCCTATTGACTTGCCTGTGGACTGGGAGCGTGCACGGTAAGGTCCCCCACATGTGGTATTTCGGCTTGCCTTGCTCGTTCACCGACCTAGCTGCCCAACCAGTCTGCGCCCACTCACTGTAGCCCAGCTTGGAGCCATCGCACACTATGTCCCCCGTGAAGTGGCCCTCGCCTTTCTCCCACGTCTGGCACATGCATTGACCCTCGTCAACCCCGATGAACGCCCAGTCCGCCTCTAGGTGCCTCACAAGCCCCCTCGCCCACAGCACGTTGTCATCCTGCTGCTCCACCACCGTCTGCCACTCTGGCTGCGCCTTCAGGCGCTGCTCCCGCGTGGCAATACACTTATAGTATATGTGATGCGGTGTTCCCTCCGCCAATTCACAAGCCAGGCATATGTCCGTCGGCGCTCTGTTGCACTGGCTGGGCTTGCTCATCGCCCAGCCCCCACTCACGAAAGCTTTCTCCGGTGCATTCTTGGCGTGCTTGGGGGGGGGGGGCGCAACTTCAATAGTGCCACCGTTGGCGCCGCCATCGGCGCTGGCCTTAAGCTCGCGTGCTCCTTTGCCTTGTTCCAGTCCTCCCACAGCTGGCGCTGCGCGTCCTTCCTCAGCATCGCCGCCGCATTCATCGGGCGCGCCTCCCGCGTGTTCAAGGTGTAGCCTGCCTAGGTGACTACCGCGTGCCATGCTGGCCATGACCACTGCGCGCGCTTCGAGGACATGGTGGCTGCTCCTGCTGGCCCTCGCACCTTCGCCCACATCGGCTTCGTCCCAACCTCTTGCTGCTGTCGCCTCCACGCCTTCGCCATCATGGACTCCGCGCTGTCCCGCTGCTGGTTCTCATCCGTGGTCTGCGCCGTTTGCCGGACCTCTCTTGCCCAGCGGAAGGTGGGCGCCTCCGTGGCTTCGGGCGTGGGCTCCCCACCTGCCAGCGCCAGCTGCAGCGTCGGGCTCTTGGCCCCTATGTCCTCCTGGTAGTGCACGTCCTGCATCGCGTCGTAGTTGCCGAAGCTGGTGGTCTGGCATCCCAAGGCACTTGCAACCGTGCAGCACCGACCTCTTCGATCCGCACTTGAAGACCAACGTAGTCCCTCTCGCCATCTTGCGGCCTCCACCTTTGAGGTTCGCCAGCCTTCTGCTCCTACTCAGCGTGCCCTTATGCCGCTTCCCGCTCTTCGTCTTCGCCGCCGTGCCGCGCGCGATAAGGTCCACGCCGAGGCATGGGCATGCTCTCACTACTGATTGCCCTCTGCGCGCCACGTCCTTCGCTACCGCCCTGCGCGGCCGCCTTGTGCTCGCAGGCGCCGCCCCTTTGCCTTGGCTTCCTGAGAACCTGAGGCCCAGCTTGTTGAAACTCTTGAAGCACGCGTCCATGGTGTCTCCGAACTCCTGCACAATGTACTGCTGCTGTTGTCGAAGCCACACGCATGGGTCATCGACGTGCATCCGCCACTTTGCACGCGGTCCACTAACAGGCCGTCAATCGTCTTCAAGAAGCACGCCGAGAACTTGCTGCCCGCCATGATCGCGGCCACAGTGCCAGTCTCGCTTGACACTGAATCCCCAGCTATGATCCCCCCCGCCGTCGCAAAATACGAGCGCACCACCGCCAGCGCCCCCGCGTTGAAACTCAGCTGCTCGTCCGCCCCCCATGGCGCGTGCAAGCTCATCTTTTCGAAAGCCTTGATTAGATCCAGCACCGCAGTAATCGTGGCCTCCTGCTCCTCACTCTCGCCATCGGGATCATCCATCTCGTGGCTGGGCAACGCGTCGCACGCCGCGCCATCTGCTGCCTTCCCGTGGCTAGTGCAGTCCCAGCTCCTCTGGTTCTCCCTTGCCCACTTGATCATGCACGGTTCCCTCGTGATCTCCTACGAACGGATGGTGGCCAGCAGCGACCCAATCACCCTGTCGGTGGTGAAGGTCTTCGGGATGATGACGAAGAGGACCGTGGCCATGTGTGTCGGCCAGACCAATGTGCGCTCCACCACCCTGAGGATGTCCAGCAGTCCGTTGTAGGCATCGTCGCGCGCTCCCTGCAGCATGGAAGGGCGCCATCTATCCGCCCCCAGTCCCGTGCGTTTCCTGAAGGTACGCGCCACCTCCTTCAGCCGGTTGATATCATTATCCTTGAAATCCTCGAGCTCCTGCCTGGGCTCTTGCCCCCGCGGCCTCGGCCCCCGCTGCGACTTCTCGCCTGCCCGCCAGATGATCTTCCACTCCTCTGTGGTGTACTCCGCCGCCTCCAGGGGGGTCCGCTGCCTTCTCCATAGTGTCTGCGCGTCTGGGCCTCCGCGCCGCAGCCGCCTTGCTGAGCTTGCGTGGCCCCCCTGCCGATCCTGCCGCCGCTATCTCCAGTTGGTCGGCCCACTTCGCCTTCCTCTCACGCAACAGCCTCTGGTCCACCGCCTTCGTCTTGCACTCCGCTTCCTGCAGCCAGATCAGGATGCTTGCTTCTGTATTCTCTTGTCTGAAAAACTAATAGATTCTACCCCCCCCCCCCTCCCCGGACTTATCGGGACCCCCGCGCGTGCTGTAAATTACATATGATTCTGACCACATGTCCATCCTAAATATGAACTCATACCATCCCAGCCAAGCCGGGTTCCCCCCCCCTGCGGTTCCCTTGTAAAAAACACAATGCGGTGACATCTTTTGCTCTAACATAGCACTTTTTCGCGAATCCCTGGCAAAAAATAGGACGAAGTGCACACGCGCGCGTCGTGGCGCGCGCATGCCGAAATCCTTCAAAAACCTTCGGTTCCGGAGAGATTTCAAAATTGAATTTCCAAAAAAAAAAACATATAAAAACACATGGTTTCGCACCACTGATTCAAAAAAAAAAAAAAAAAACTGACGCGCGAGCTCTTGCGAAATCTTAAGAAAACCATAGGTTTTCCAAGATTTTCACAAAATGCTACCAAACGGGCTTCGCGCGCGCGCATGTCGAAATCTGTCGAACGCTCTTGCGCGTGTGCCGTCGCGAGAATCCTTTGCAACAAATGGGACGAAGTGCAGACGCGCGCGTCGTCGCGGGCGCATGCCGAAATCCTTCAAAAACCTTCGGTTTCGGAAGAATTTCGAAATCGTGCGTCCAAAAAACCTACAAACACACAAGGTTTCGCAACACGGGTTTTCAACAAAATTGTGTGCGCGCGCGCTCTTGCGTCGTCGTCGTCGTCGTCGTCCTCCCTCCTCCCTCGTCGTCGTCGTCGTCGTCGTCGCCGTCGTCGTCTTCTGTCTTTCCTCGTCGTCTTGGCGTCGTCGTCGTTTCCGTCGTCGTTGTCGCCGTGGTCGTCCTTCCTCCCTCGTTGTCTTCGTCGGCGTCTCGTCGTCGTCCCTCCTATTTCGTCGCCGTCGTCGTCGTCGTCGTCGTCGTCGTCGTGGTCTTCACTCCTCCCTCGTCGTTATCCTCCTCCCTCGTCGTCGTCGTCCGTCGTCGGCGTCTCGTCGTCGTCCCTCCTATTTCGTCGCCGTCGTCGTCGTCTTCGTCGTCGTTGTCATCGTCGTCGTCTTCCCTCCTCCCTCGTCGTTGTCGTCGTCGGCGTCGCCGTCCTTCCTCCTTCTTCGTCGTTGGCGTCGTCGCCGTCTTCCCTCCTCCATCGTCGTTGTCGTCGTTGTCGCCGTCGTCGTTTTTTCTCCTCCCTCGTCGTCGTCTCCGTTGGCGACGTCGTCGTCGTCTTCGTCGTCGTCGTCGGCGTCGTTGTCGTCGTCGTCGGTGTCGTCGTCGTCGTTGTCGTCGTCGAAAACATTGGAGACGTCGTCGGTGTCGTCGCAGTCGCTGTCGGCGGCGCCGTCGTCGTCGATGTCGCTGTCGTCGTCGGCATCGGTGTCGTGGCCAAGTGCCACGCAGTACCTACCGTCACGGTCTTGTCTGAAGATGTCTTGCGACCAAGTTGCGGGTGGGAGGGTGGGATGTTTGCACGAGCAGTGGAGAGGACAGCTTCAAGACAGTCGAAGTGGACTTCCTCTTCGTAGCTGCCCCGCTGCTAGCATGTCGCACCGCGCCTGCCTCATGCCCTGCCCCTCTACGCTGATGCACTTCATGCGCCTAGTCCTGACTTGGAACAACATCTCTAGGCTTCCCATCTCGCGCCGCCTCCTCTGCACCATGTCCTGCTCCTTTGCTTTCCTCCGCGTCAGGTGCGCGCCTTGCAGCCCGCGTAGTGGCCGCGTCAGCCACCGCCGCCGCGCTGCCCCCCTCGCTGCCGCGGGCGCGTTCTCACCGCCAAAATCGAGCGGCTTGATCCCCCACCTCGGCCCCTCTGCTCTCCCAGCGCGCGGGTCGTCCTCAGCCCACTGCGCGCCTCTGACTTGGAAAGCCTCTTGCTCCAGAACAGTCATATACTTGGCCCATGCCTCGTTAGCTTGTTCCTGCGTCTTGAACTCCCGCGCGTGCTCCTAGCTCAGCGGTGCGGGCGCGCGCCCTGTCTGCACCTCCGGCAGGTCCTCGGGCTTTTCCAGCGCCCCGGCCATGCGCCCCACGACCTTGAGCTGGATCGTCGACCCGACTGGCCCATGGGGCGCTGCAGGCCACGATTCCTGCACTTCGACGTGCTGCGCCGGCGCCTGCACTGAGTCCGCCACTAGGAAGTAGTCGATCTCGCTATTCCCATCGGCATGCATGCGCGTGCCGCAGGCCGCGCTGGGCGCCACCGCCGTGGCCTTGGCTGCCTTCGCGCTCTGGACCTTCGCCATCACCTCGGGCGCCACCTGGAAGTCGCCCCCTATGATCCACGACGCCCCCAGGCTCTGCTGCTGCCCAATCACGTGCGCGATGAGGTGCGTGTTCCTGTACGTCATGCCCTCCGCCGCCCACAAGTAGACGGAAGCGATCGAAACTCCCTTCCCGATCGACAGCCACGCCACCGTTGCCCTCCCTGGACTAGCCTTCGGCGAGATGCCCCAGTCGTCCTTGCCGCGCAGGTAGGCCATGCCCACCCGCCTCGGCACCGCAAGCGCCACCCCCGCCGATGCGCCTGCCTCTCCGCTGTGCCCCGTCGTGGCCGCCGCCCCAGCGCCGCCCATGTGGTACCTTTGCACCTTCATGCTCTGCGTGACCACAGCCAGCTTGTTTATGGTCAGGTGGTGCTCCTGCGCCGCGTAGCACTGTAGCCCTTGCATATCCTCAATGTTATTGTCCTTAATGGTGCCCCAGCCCGAGCCATGGAAAGTCCACAATGTGGCCGTGTCGTGCTTGGGCTTCCTGGCGCGCTTGTCAGGATCGATTCTGCTTCTTGGCTGCGTGCTCGGCCAGGCTGGCGCACGCCTCCAACCAACGCTTCCGCTGCTTTGGTGTAGCTTCATCTGGTACGCCCCCTGCCTTGGGTAATTCCTGCTCTTCAGCTGTGAACGTTTGTTCATCATCTTGTGCTGCAGCTGGCGGCGCTGTTGCGCCTCGCCCTGTACCCCGAGAAAGAGGTGGATCACCATGACTCTCAGCATCCGTGTCCATGTCCTCCTGCTTTGCATTGGCCAGGACCTTGCCCAGCGTTGCGAAAACCTGCTCGCGTTCCTGCTTGGTTATGCCGCTGCCGTCGACAACACCTTCGAACTGCTTCTGCATTGCAGTGAGGAAGGCTGGTGACTCCCTGGCCCCGAAGTCCTGCAATTTGAGTTCCTGCTCCTTGGCCTTTACGATCTGCAGCTGCTCCTGCTTCTTCTCGAGCCTGCCATTGGCTTCCCCCAACTGCTTTTCGAACCAGCAGACGTCGTTAGCCAAGGACACGGTCTCCTTCTCGAGCTTCTCCCTGGCGAGGCGCACCTGCGATAGCTGCAGTGCATGCGGCTCCGTGCTGTCCTTCTCCGTCCTCGCGGTCTGGTACTTTTCGAGGGCCGCCTGGTACTCCTCCGAGTCTTTGACCCGTTCCTGCTTACACGACTGGGCCCACTTGAAAAGCCGCGCCAAGTCAAGTTGCGGCTCCTCACTCGCGGGCTTCTCCTGGCTGCCATCCTTGAGCGCTTTGAGCTCATCGCGCATGGCGTCCATGTTCTTCTGCATTGCCGCGTCCCGCTTGGTGGGGCCCAGCAGCGCCTGCTTGAAGGTAACCTGCTGCCTCGGCGCCTCCGCCCCGCAGCCTCTGCAGTACCTCCGTGTCGCAAACTTGTCAGCCGTCCCACTTGCCATTGTTGCCAATGCTCCCCGCTCGCCACGGCCAGTCCCTCGCCGGCATGGCGCGCCCGACTGCCGAGCGGTAGACCGCCCTGTTCGCCGCGGACCAGCGGTATCCTTTTGTCCACCAGGGCGTTGCCCCCGAGTGTTGGACATCTTGAACCAAAGTGGCCGGGCAGGCCCCAAGGGGCCCCCAAACGGCCCCAAGAGGCCCCAAGATGCCACGAATGCGCAGGCAAATGCCTGCGATGGCACAAATCGGGCCGGCGGAAGCACAAATCCCAGGAGGCCCCATATTTTCAAATGTTTCTGCATGTGGGTTTCCCCCCGCACTTCCCAAATTTTCACATATTTTCTTGGGGATCGCAACTGTTTGTGTCTGTGTGTTTTTGTTTCCCCTCCTGCTTTTCCCTGCGTCCAGCCGAGCGCAGGCATGCAACATACTCCGAGTGGAGTTCACATTCTGCCGCAGCATGCCCAGGAGTGGAATTGCTGAGTCTGTCCTTTGCTACCCCTGGCCGTTGCTGGGGGCCGCCCCTCGTGCCCCTCCTCCTCCTCCTCCTCCTCCTCCTCCTCCTCCTCCTCCTCCTCCTCCATTCCTTCCCCTTGTAGATAGCTCCTCCCTGCCGCACCCCGAGGCAAGTTTTTGGGGCGGGCCAGTTATGACTGAGACTTGAAACGAGTGAGACGTCCTCACCAGTTATGACTCCTAAACTTGAAAAGTGGCAGTGGTTTCGCAGATGGAGGGCGGGTCGCTTCCAACACTTGGCTCTCGCCTTAGCGCACCGCACATTTGTTTTAAACATCTACAAGAGTCTAACGGATTGAGGGCGGCTCGTTTTCAAAATGTGGCTCTCGCCTTGGCGCGGCGCGCATTCGCTCAAACAATTGGCAAGAGCTTCGTGGATTGAGGGCGGGCCATTTTCAAAATGTGGCTCACGCCTTAGCGCCGCGCGCATTCGTTTTAAACGATTTGCAATAGCTTCACGGATTGAGGGCGGGTGGTTTTCAAAATGTGGCTCTCGCCTCAGCGCGGCGCACATTCGCTTAAACAATTTGCAATAGTTTCACGGATTGACGGCAGGTTGTTGTCAAAATGTGGCTCACGCCTTAGCGCCACGCGCACTCGTGTTAAACTTTTGCAATAATATCACGGAATCCCATCATCAGCGTACCAGAAAGGTTGTTTTGAAAGGATTCAGGATTATGCGGGTGCAACAGTTATTGCTCGCTGCGCTGAAGTCCCAGGAGTGGCGTTCTGGCACGATTCTGGATCGTCAAGACGCAGCAGTCAGGTTGATTCTTGGCGCTGAAATCTCGAGAACCATGCTTTGGTACGCTTCAGGATATTTAAACAGCTGTCTTCCAACGAGGCCGTTCCCCCAATGGCAGTGAACCGTTGTAGGGGCCTATTGAGAGGGAGCTTGGGGGGTTAATTCCAACATCGTTGATGATTCTTGGGTTTCCACTGGTCTTCCTCCTCCTCCTCCTCCTCCTCTTCCTCCTCCTCCTTCTCCTCCTCCTCCTCCTCCTCCTCCTCCTCCTCCTCCTCCTCCTCTCTGCACTGCAACGTCGTAGCGTTGCACGCGCCGGCCCGCGAATGCGGCTGGGAGCGGCCATCAGAAGTTTGCTTCCCCTGCGGTCTGGGTCAGGGATTGCGGCCCGCAAGCTGGATGGGGATTGAAACAAGAATCCGCTGACGAGGGAGGTCTTTCTGTTGGGAGGGCCCCTCTCAAAAATGGCGAGGTCTAATCTGGATCCCCGCCTAGCACGTACCCGCTATGCTGCCCGCCCCCATCAGCCCTCAAAAATTGCGAAGTTTTCGCACTTCGCGGCCCCCTGGGATGGCGAGGTCTATTCTGGATCCCAGCCTGGTGCCCACTCTGCTGCCCCCCTCAGCAGCCCTCGGCAAAGGCGACATCTTCACAGTTAGCAGCCCCACAAAAATAACGAGGTCCAATCGGGATCCTCACCTGGTCCCCACCATTCTGCCCCCCCTTGTAATCTTCGAAAGTGGCGACAGTTTAACACTTCGCAGGCCCCCCCGGGATGGCGAGATCTAATCTGGATCCCCGCCTGATGCCCACTATGCTTCCCCCCCTAGCAGTCCGTGAAAGTGGCGACAGTTTCGCAGCTCGCAGCCCGCAGTTCGCTGTCCCTTAGGGATGGCGATGTCTAAACTGGATCCCCGCCTGGTACCCACTATGCTGGCTTCCCTAGCAGCCCTTTGAAGTAGCGACGGTTTCGAAGCTCGCAGCCCCCAGGGATGGCGAGGTCTTTCCTGGATCCCCGCATGGTGCCCATTTTGCTGCCCCCCAAAGCCATCAACATGTTGCGACAGTTTCAAACTTCGCAGCTTCCGAAGGATGGCGAGATAAAATCCGCCGACCCCTTGTGGGTCTCTAGGCGTGGGAAATAATCCCCCCCCCCCCCCTCTACCCCCCCCCCCAGGGACCCCAAACCGGAGATTTGACCCCCTCCCTGGGCCCCGGCCGACCCTGGCTTTCGTGACTCCCGGGGGGGCACAGGGCTGAAAAACGCGCCAAGAGCGCACCAAGGGGCTCCCGAGACGGTCAAGAAGGCCCCGGATAGCCAAACCAGCGCTCGAAGACGCCCAAGACGGCCCCAAGACAGGCCAAGAGACCTCCAAGATGGCCCAAGAGACTTCCAAGAAGCGCACTTAGAAGGCCCCCAGACCCAAAAATAGTCCCATTCCCTGGGTAGCACGTACATTTTTAGTTTTCTCGCCTTCTGTGCTTTCCGACGCTCCACGATGGCCCAGGAGGCTCCCAACACCGCCACAAGACGGCCCATGAGGTCTCCATGAAGGCCCCGAGACGGCCCAAGGGGCGCCCAAGACGGCCCAAGAGGGTCCAAATACGGGCCAAGAGGGGGCCCCAAGAGGCGCCAGGAGGCCCCAAGATGCCCCCAGAGCCCCAAGAGGCTTCCCAAGAAGCTCCAAGGGGCACCCAGGAGGCCTCCCAAGAGGCCCCACGCAGCCCCCCAGAGGCCCAAAACAAGTTCCAAAACGGCCCCCAAGAGGCCTCGAACCTGGTTCCAAGAGGCCCCCGACAGGCCAACACGATATCCCAACGAACATCCATGAACCCTCTATCGTTGTCGTCGTCGGCGTCGCCTTCGTCGGCTTTATATGGTCCCTTTTCCTCCCCTTCGCCCTCCCCCTCCTCCCCCTCCTCCTCGTCCTCCCCGCCTTTTCATCCTCTGCTCCTCATCCTCATCCTCCCCGTCCTCCTCCTCCTCTGCTTTCGCTTTCTTTGCGTTCCTCTCTTCATCGGGCTTTTGGGATCCCCCCTCTCGTTCGGCCCCCCAGCGCCCCCACTTCTACTGGCCATGGCACGGGCGCCCTGCTGGTATCATTTGCATGCCTTGCACTTCAGGGTTCCCCTCTTCTGGTCACGCGCCACATTGCCCGCTTTCACGGAGAAAGCCGGCTTTGGCAATTTCCTCTGGCACTTGCCACTGCGCTGGAAGGCTCCCCAGCAGCGAGACGCGAACCCGACGGCAATGCAATCTGCGCATATAACTTTAAGGTTATTCGTGAAGTGCCTGCTCTCCTGTTCTGCGCTTATGTGCTCCTGCCGAGCGAGCCCTTTCTTGCACGCCGCGCACGTGGGTTCTCTCTTCAACCGTTTCGCCGCATCCGATACCTCCTTCGCCGTCCTGCCGCGTTTGCTACAATCGCCGCAAAACGCTCGTTGTCCCGTCCTCCTATGATCCTCCACCTGGCTGCTATTCAAATGGCCTGCCTCCGAAAAACTCACCCCACATCCTGGCGCGCAGCGCGTCAGCGGCTTCGCGTCCGCCTCGGCTTTCCGTTTGCGATTCGCTGCCTCCGCGTTCTCCCGCCGCACCTCGTTATCTCGCCCCTCCGCGCATTTCCGACAGAGCCTCTCCCCCGCTGAATTTTTTTTTCTGTGCAGCCGACATTTCCGCCTGCTCGTCAAAAAGCGACAGACACGTCTGGTTTGAACATCGCACAGTTCCAACGCTCTCATTCCAGTTCGCGATGCCGCTCCGCGACTTCTGCTTGGCTTTTCACGTGGCTGCACTTCGCGCAGTACATTGTCCGAATCCTTTTTGTCTCCCCGCCGTCCGGCGCTGCGTCCGTGCGCCGACCGATGCCACGTCGACTCGCATCGTGACTCTCGGCTCTCGTTGCCCACCCCCTGCACGTCGTGCGCCATTTCTCGTCCGCGATCTTCGTCGCTTGCGTGCACTCTTTGCAGAATGCGGGCCCTTCCTTCCTCTGGAACTCGTATTTTGTGAACGCCTCTACCAGCAATCTCCGACGGCAGCGCTCGCATTGGTCTCGTGGCATTAGTTCCGCCCCCCACTCATCCCAATTCACGCTCTCCCGTCGCAGCACCCGCAATAGTTGTTTCGTGCCCTCCATCTCACCTGCTTTGTACGGTCTCCTATCAAACGGCCGGAATATCAGCAGGTTCTCCCGCCTGCGCACGCGCGTGATGGCAACGTAACTGGACATCCCACTCACGCCGCGCCTGTTCCAACTCCTCCTCCTCCTCCTCCTCGTCCTTCTCCTCCTCATCCTCCTCCTCCTCCTCCCTCCTGCTCCCTCCTCAATCGTCCCCCTCCCCATCCTCAACCCTCCTCTTCCTCCTCCTCCTCCTCCGATCCCTCCTCCATCCCGGCCCCGCGTTGTTTTCGGCTTCCAGGGGCCGCTCTCGGGCCCCCACCGCTCAGGAACGAATCCGGGGTTCAGCCTCCATAAGTCACCTCTGGAGCCCAAGACTGTCAACCTGGTGGGCCCACGAAACATGGTGATGTCTGAAGGCGCGTGAATTCGAGTAGCGGGAAATGGCGACGCTGAACACATCGAAGGTGACAGCGCCGCGCCACAGATGCGCGCTGTCCTGCTCCGCTTTGTGCCGCTCTACCAAGCTGAGAGTCCGACATCAAACCGAGACGACAGACACCGAGCACGGACTGACCCAAATCCGGCACACCGAGAAGCGACAAACAAAGACAAAAGGAGACGAAGCAGTAGAAACCCACAAGGACCGCAAAAAACCCTAGAACGGACTGGGGACCGATTTTTAGCAGATTTTGCTCGGGAGGTGATCACGAGCAGCGGGCGTACGCATACCCACGCCTCCGACGTCCAATTCTAAGACCTACGACGTCTTGAAAACATCCGCGAACATCCAGTGTCATCGGCGCGTCAGATGCCCCCCCTCCGCAAATCCCTCCCCTTCAAGCCCCGTCCGTTTGATGTGGAGAGGAAAGGCGGGACGCAAAAAGGCTCTTTCGCCTCATCCCCGCCTCTCCTCTCCTCCGCGAACTACACGTAAAAGAACCCCCTTGCGGGTTTCCAGGCGTGTGAGATTCTTCCCCATCCATAATCCCACCCCCCCGGGACCCCGAACCGGATGTTTAACCCCCCCCGCCCCAGACGACCCCGCGCGAACGCGCCATGAGGGGCCAGAGAGCGCCACAGCGAACCAGGACGGCCCAACGGAGCTCCCCAAACAGTCCATGAAGGCCACGAGTCACCGAAAGGGAGCCGCCACGCGAGGTCATAGAAAGCCCCAAGATGGCCCTAGAGTCCACGAAGCAGCATACCCCCAGACAACCCCAGGCTGCCCCAAGAAGCCTCCAAGGCTGCGAGTGAATCAAGGGGTCGGCGGATGTGGCATAAGCCTGAAGAATCCACGTCCGGAGGTGACGTGCTGAGCGGCAGCGTTTTCTGCGGAGGCGATAATGCAACGTATCCAATGTGTCCAATGATTGCATAATTGCAACGTGTTGTATTGTGTTACATTATTATGTCTCCCCCCCTAACCCCCCCCCAGGGGCCACGCCACTTCCGTCGACCCAAAGGTGGCGAACCCCTTCTGGGCTTCAAAAACATCAGAAACCTATGAGAAATCAACAAATTCGGCCTCTTGGGCCTCTTGGGGCCCCAAGAAAGTTTCAAGACGGCCCAAGATGGCCCCAAGACAGCCCAAGACGGCCTCAAGACGGCCCAAGATGGCCCCAAGAGGGCCCATGAGGCCCCCAAGGAAGTCCAAGAGGCCACCAAAAAGACTCCCGAGAGCGCCTCCGGAAGCCAAAATCTTTGATTCTCCTATAGTTTTGGGACAATTTCAACGTTTTCGCTTTTTTCGGCTCTCAGAAGGCCATGACGGCCCAAGCAGCCTCCAAAAAGGCCCCCAAACGGCCCAAGAGGCCTCCAAGGGGGCCCCAACACGGCCCAAGAGGGCCCCGAGACGGCCAAAAAACCCTCAAGACGGCCCCAAAAAACCCAATACGGCCCCAGAGGACCCCAAGAGAGCCCCAAGGCGACCGCGAGAGGCTTCGAAAGTGGCCTCCGAAGTGGCCAGACGGCGTAAGAGCGCCCAAAGACGACCCAAGACGTCCCCAAGAAGCCCCAGGAGGCTCCAAAGAGGCCCCCCAGAGGCTCAAAAAAAACCCTAAGAAGCTTCCAAGAAGCTCCCAAGAGACTCCCAGGAGGCCCCACAACGACTGGACTGAAAGTGCTCTGAAACACCCTGCAGAGTTTTCTGCGGAGGCGATAATGCAACGTACCCAGTGTATCCAATGATTGCATAATTGCCACATATTGCATTGTGTTACATTATTAATTATGTCTCCCCCCCTAACCCCCCCTCTGGGAGCTGCGCCACAGGAGCGGACCAAAGTGCCCCCCCCCTCCCGGGGCTCAAAAACTTATCAAAACCTATAGACAATCTATGATTTCGACTTCTTGGGCTTCTTGAAGGGCCAAGAGGGTGCCAAGACGGCTCCAGATGGGCTCTGCGCGGACCAAGACAGCCCCGAGACGGTCCAAGACGGCTCCAAGAGGGCCCAAAAAGCCCCACTGACGGCCCAAGAGGGCCCCAAGAGCGCCCACAACTGCACCTCCAGAAGCCAAAATCATTGATTTCCTTTGGGTTTGTTAAGATTTTAGCGTTCTCGCCTTTGCGGCCCAGGCAGCTTCCCAACTCGCTCCTGAACAACCCAAGAAGCCCCCAAGAGGGCCCCAGTACTGCCCAACAGAACCCCAAAACGGCCCAAAGAGGCCCCCAAGACGGTCCAAGAGGCCCCTATGACGGCCCAAGAAGACTCCAAGACGGCCCCAAGGCGGCCGCGAGACGCCCCCAAGACGGCCTCCGAAGGGGCGAAACGGCGCAAAAGCGCCCCAACACGGCCAAAGGCGCCCCCAAGAGGCCCCAAGAGGCACCCAAGAGGCCCCCAAGGGGCCCCCAAAAAACCCGAAGAGGCCTCCAAGATGTCCTCAAGAAGCCTCCCAAAGGCTCCAAAGAAGCCCCCCAAAGGCCACACAGCGACTGGAGTGTAATGTCATTTTTCCACCCAGGGCGAACTGCGGCGCAGCGCCAGCCAGGTGGAAGTTGGTCACAGCGGCGCCCATGATTAGAGCCGGCGCTGGAAAGAAATATGGGGAGGGAGTATGAAAAGGAGTGAGGGGGGAGAGGCCCCCAAAAAGTCCCCAAGAGGCCCAAGGAAGCTCCCAGGAGGCCTCCAGGAGGCCCCCAAGAGGCTCCCAAGAGGCTCCGCGACGACGTGACTGTACGTGCTCCGGACGTGCACCCCGCGAAGCGAGAGGAATCTGAATCCGCGCCTGGTTCCCAACATAAGCCCCCCCAGAAGCCCTCGAAAGTGGCGGCAGTTTCGAAGTTCGCAGCTACCCAGGGATGGCGAGGTCTATTCTGAATCCCCGCCTGGTACCCACTATGTTGCCCCCCCAACAGCACTCGAAAGTTACAACAGCTTAGCAGTTCGCAGCCCTCCAGGGACGGCGAGGTCTAATCTGGATCCCCGCCTGGTACGTACCCACTATGCTGGTCTCCCCAACTGCCCTCGAATGTGGCTACTGTTTCGTCGATCGCAGTCCCCAGCGAGCCCCTGAGCAGGAAGGCGAGGCAGGAGGAAGCATGCAGGCAGGAGGCAGGAGGAGAGAGGGGAACGGAGGAGGCAGGAGGGAGTGGGAGGAGTTGCGACTTCACTGCTCTATTCAAAACGCAAACCCGAAGCAGGAGGGTTGGGGGGTCCGGGAAACACAGCATTGGCATAAGGATAACGGGCATTCTGATCAGGGAAGAGACGGACGGAAGCGGATGCGGACATGGAGGCAAAACATATGCAGGAGTTCGTTCTTCTCTTCCTTTCTGCCTCCCTCGTCATTAATTCCTGTTGGATCTCCTCCCCTTCTCCTCGCCCTTCTCGTCGTCGGCCTTCTCCTCCTTCACCTGGTGAATCTCCTCCTCGTCGTCGTCGTCCTCCTCCTCCACCTTCTCCTTATCATTAACCTCCTCGTCCTCTCTCTCTCCCGGATCCTTGGGTTGGCTGGACCTCCACATCATCCTCTTCCTATTCCTCCTCCTCCTCCTCCTTCTCCTCCTTGGAGCGTTGGCTGGCGTCCTTGGGCTCCCCATCGTCCGACGCGCCAGCGCTGCCGTCTGGCCGCGAGGGTACAGGGGGGGACGGCCAGGAGCAGGAGGTGGGAGTGGGGGGGGGGAGGGCGGATGCGGCAGAGGCAGGGCGGATGGGGCGGGGGGGTGAGGGAAGATGCGGGGGAGGAGGATGAGGAGGACACAGAAAAAAACAGGGCGGGAGGAGGAGGAGGAGACGGTGGAGGAGGAAGAGGAGGAGAAGGAGGAGGAGGAGGCGGAGGAGGGCGAGGATGACAATGTAGACGATCATGACCAGGAGGCATGGGGTAGGGCAAAGGGAGGGAGGAAAGAGAAGGCGGAGGCAAATGATGAACACGCGAAGGAGGAGGAGGCGGGATGGAGGAGCTGGAGGAAGGAGGAGGCAGAGAAAAAGAGGGAGGATGCAAAGTGAGGATACTCAGAGAAAGAGGAGGATAATGATGATGATGATGATGGTGATGATGAGGACAAGAGGGGAATTGTGATGCTGCTGCTGATGATCATGATGATGACGATGATGGTGATGATGAGGATGCTGATCATGCTGATGATGATGAGGCTGATTATGATGATGATGCTGATCATGATGTTGATGCTGATGCTGATGTTGATGATGATGCAGCTGATGATGCTGATGCTGATGCTGCTGCTGATGATTATGTTGATGCTGGTGATGATGCTGACGATGATGCTGATTCTGATGGTAAAAATGAGGATGAGGATGAGGGCGAGGATGAGGATGACTATGAGGATGATGCTGATGATGCTGATCATGTTGATGATGATGATGATGATAATGCTGATGATGATGTTGATGATGACGATGATGATAATGATGATGATGATGCTGATGATGATGCTGATGATGATGATGATTATTATTATTATGAGGCACGAGGATGGCTGGCGGAACTGTTTCGCCGAGACCCGTTTCGCTCGCGGACCGCTTCGCCTGGACCTCTTCGCCGACGCCAGAAAAGTTTCACCGGGACCGTTTCCCCTGGACCGCCGCCAAGAACGTTCCGTCGATAGACCGTTTCGCTGAGGGTCCGTTTCGCTGGCGTACCGCTTCGCCAGCTTACACGATCCTTCGAACTTTTTCGTTCTTCATCTTCGCTATCGTCGTCGTCGTCGCCGCCGTCGCCGCCGCCGCCGTCGTCGCCGTCGCAGCCGCCGCCGCCGCCGCAGCCGCCGTCGTCGTCGTCGTCGTCGTCGTCGTCGTCGTCGTCGTCGTCGTCGTCGTCGTCGTCGTCGTCGTCGTCGTCGTCGTTCGGTGCCGTCGTCGATCTTCTGCATCACCGACGTCTGCGCCGTCCTCTCCGTTAGGGTCCTTCCACTCGTTTGTGTGCAAACCGACCAGCCCGCCCGCCCGTGAAGGCCCGCCCGCCCGGCCGACCGCTCGCTTGCGTGGCAGCCCGTCCGCTTCAAAGTTCCTCCCATACGTTGGGTACGCCCGCTCGATTTCGTCACAGCCCGCCCGCTTTAATGTCACGCCCGCCAGTAAGTGCGCGCCCGCCCGCCAGCGCGCGCACGTCAGGGCCCGCCCGCTCGCTTGTGTGAGAATGCCCATCCTTCAAGAGCATGAGGCCCTCCGCGGCCAAACTGAAGAACATTCGAGGGTACCCGACCGTACGGCAAGACGCGACGGACGACGAACGGGACGACGACGAGCAAGCGGACGCCAATGACGGCGAAACGGCCCGCCGTCGAAACAGCCCGCTGGCGAAACGGTCCGCCGACGAGCTGCTGACCAAAGGGTCTTCAGCGGACATGCCCTCGGCGAACCAATCCGCTGGCGAATCGGTTCAGGCGAGCCAGTCCGCCAGCGAATCGGTCCCGTGCCAAGGTGTGGCAGCAGCAGGATGAGCAGATGCATCTTGGCCTTGAGCCAGAATGTGACAACGACAGTACGTCCTTCCCTGAAACACGTACGAACAATCCTGGCCTCCCGTGAGCTGGAATGTTGGGCTTCACGGGAAAGAACATTATGCTAAACCTATATCGATAAAACAGGAGCGTCTCCACATGGATGAGACTTTCTCCTAGGTTTAGCACCCCAAAACAGGATACAGCAACTGTACATGCAAGTCAGTGATCAGGGAGAGAGCAGTGAGGGAGGAGAGAAGAGAGAGAGCCCGGGTCTCTTGACTCCGACACCGCTGGGCTGGACTGGAAATCGGCCCACGATATGAGCCTGGAGTCTTGATCCAACATCCTCCGAGATGCTGCCTGAGATCGGTCCTTACTCCCTGGTTGGTTCCTCCTGCGGGATATCTCCCCAGCCTCGTCTATCAAAACTAGCTTGCCTGTCGCAAGTAAGTTGGACAATGCCGCATTGCCCTTGCTGATGTCGTCCTTCGTGAGACAGTCCACGGGCATGCGGCCGTGCGGGATCCACCGAATAAAACCTCGAGCCCCCTCCAGGGCCTGGCACACGGCGGCTAAGTCGAGCGCCGTGCGACGGTCGCGGGCACTAGCATTCCCTTCCTTCAGCATCGTATCGTAGATACTCTTCGCATCCACCACGTGAACCTGATCTTCCCGCCCGCCTAGTCGGCAGCCCCTACGGAGTACCGTCGTAAACGGACCTGAACACCGGGACATGTCTGACACATCCACATCTCCGAAAACCACGTCTCTATACAAGACCTGGAGAAACTCTACTTCCGCCACTGCCGCCGAGAGAGCCTGAGTCTCGCCGGCCAGAGTAGACGTGACTTTTCTTCTGAGCTTGGAACTTCGCCATCCCAGGGTGGACGCACGAACAGCACAGTTATCTATCACGCTCTTATCGGTCGCTAAGACCATCCAAGCCCCCTGCGTTGGGTCGGCGGGGAGCCCCCGGTGGTCCAGAAGTCCTTCGTTGGCTCCTACACCCCCCGCATCAGAGAAAGAAACGAACGCCATCCGTTCCGGGTCCAAACGCCAAATGATGAGGCCTCTCGAGGCCGTAGCACGGAGATGCCTCACCATCTTGTTTGCAATGGCAACGTCCCCCGTGGTGGCGTCCTTCAGTCTACTAGCAAGGATGCTCGCGGTGCCGGCAGCCTCGGGACGAGATTCACGACCGACCCAGTTCAACTTATAAATCAAGGACCGGAGGGCTTTGAACTCGGGTTGGGTAAGAGGAGAGAACTTTTGACCCAGTCGACCCCGTTCGAGGCTAATCGTCCTCACCTCCTCCAGTACATACTTTTCCTGGTCGATCGTCGTCTTCTGGGGCCCGAAACTCACGCTGCGGCCAGCGTACTCGACAGGACCGCGGTGACAGTCCCTGTACTTCCCAAACTTGAACCTAGAGACCAAGGTCTCCCGGATCCAGGCTCGGGACGCCTCTGACTTGCTGGCGATAAAGAAGTCGTCGACTTCAAGTAGGATCATGTTGAGAATGGTCCCGTCTCAGGCGTACCTGATCCACCAGCAGGGCTCTAGGAGACTGCGCGTGAATCCCTTTGTCCTAAGATATCCTACTATCGTTTTGCGCCAGGCCAGAGGGGCATCGTCCAACCCGTAGACGTTCACCAGCAATCTGATGAGAGACCCCTTTTCAACCTTGATGCCCTCGCATGGTTCCACGTAGATCTCTCCCTGAGCACGGCTCATAGGATCCGATTGGCAGAAGGCATTCTTCACGTCCGCAATATCCCCTTGGTGGCCTAGATTCATCATCACCTGGATGAACATAAGTATGGAAGAGGTCTGGGGGGTGGGAGAATAGACGAATAGCGTCCCGGTATCCGGATCCTTGTGTCCGTGGACGCACCACCGAGACTTGGCGGTTGGTTCAGAAAACGTGCCCTCCACAGGTTTCCACCGTCGAACCATCCGACTCGTGATGATGCGGTCCGGTCGCTCTCGCCTAATCACCCCCGCCTCCCTAGGCGCTATGATCTCCACAGCACCCGAGTTGGCCATATTTTGCCACTCGGTGTCGTCTGACACTTCAAACTTGCTGCGCTCGGCAGGCGTCAGTCGGTTGAGGCTAACCTCTCCTCCGCGGCTGGCCGCCAGGACCTCAAGATCGGCTCCGCGCTTCTCCTCAACCAAGAGTACGCCCGCCTCCATGGTTTCGACCGCGAATGACACCCAGCCTTCCGGTCGGACCCTCGACTCGATTTCCTGAACTCTACGCCCCACAAAGCCTGGCCCCCCGTCCTCGCCTCTTTCCTCGGCGTCGGCAGCGGCAGCACTGGCACTCGGCCCTTCGCTCACTTGGGGAGAGCTGCTGGAAAGACCCAGTCCTGGAGGTGGCTCTATCCTGGCACGCTTGACTTCGACGACCTCGGGATGACAGCTTGCCGCTCGAGTCTCAGGCTGACGCTGGCGAATACAAGCTGGCACGTCGCTGGGCTGAGGCAGTCTAGATCTCCCTGGCCTGCTGGCTCCACCAGAGGCATCCTCGTTGACGGTGGGAGCGGGCACAGGGTTAGAAGGAAGGAGAGGAGGAGGAGGAGGAGGAGAGGAAGAGATAGGGGGAGCCGGGTCGAGGGTGTCCTCGTCCTCTGGAGTGTCCTGCCTCGTGGGTGGCCCGCTCTCTCCCTGGCCGTCTCCCTCGGAGATGGACGGGAGTCGAGTTCGCTCGGATCCGGCCCGGGCGACCGCAGAACCCCCGGCCGATGGCGGCCGGGATCCGACCCCCCTTGGAGGCCTGGGCCCGATCGGATCGAACCCACGGTGAACCAGAGCAGGCCCTGGAGGTCTCGCACTCGGAACTTCTCGAAGCGCATCCGGCCGTGGTTCTGGCTCGGGTCCCGGGGGCACCTGAGGCGCCGAGTCCACCTCTGGAGACAGCGGCTGGTCCCACGCTTCGTCGGGGGGGGGACCTTCTCGCTGGACGTCCACCGCCGTCGCTCTCCTGGCCTGGGCCTGGGAGAGAAGCTCGGACCACCGGGGATCCTGGGCAACCTGGATGCCGCATTCCTCCTCGGCACTGGCCAGACGAACCTGCTCTGGAGAGCATTTCCAGAGACGCGCCCGCACCGCGACCCAGACGGTGCCACGCTCGCACAGGACCACGACCCCAGGGCCCGTCCACGCGTCCCGCCTGCGACCCAGGGTGACGGCCCTAGGACCCGCTTTGGTCAGGCGTCGCCAGACGAAAACCCACTGGCCTGGACGGAACATCGCCTGGTCCTGGCTGGGTCCCCTCGCCTTGGTGGCTTTGGCAACCTTGTCCCGGGCGGTAATCTCTAGAGCCAGGCGACGCGCTAACTCCCTAGCACGCTGCGACCGGGCAAACTCCGCGCCCGCGGAGTCGAGCTCCGAGGCCGGTCGTATGGAGTCTTGCCAGCCTGGAAGGCCCATGTGATCATCCGACAGTATTTCGCGTGGCATCCGGGGGTTCTCGCCAAAGACGAGCTGGACCGGAGAAAACCCGCCCCGGTGCCAGAAACGGTTTTTATGGGCACGCAGCTCGTAGACAAGCTCCTCGAGCTCCCCTACGTCCCCGGGAATGGCAGAACCAGCCTCCACCTTTCCCTTGATCCTGTCTTTGATCCAGCCTCCGTGTCTCTCGACGCGTCCGTTCTGCCACGGGGAGTTCGCGTCGCACACGTGGTGAAGAACTCCCCACTGCTCGAGTCCTCGGGCAAACCGACCCTCGAACTCGGAGCCCCCCTCCGACAAAACAAAATGAGGAGCTCCGAAAGGACGGATCCACGCTCTCACGAAAGCCCCCCAAACCTGAGCCGCTGTGGGCTCCTCCACCCGCACACAGACCTGCAGGTTGGATCCGTGGTCCACGACGTTCAAAAACGCCAGGGTCCTCTCCTGGAAGGGAATAAAGAAAAGATCGACACCCACTATGTGGTTGAACCTGAACGTCCTGGGAAGTGCCACCCTGCGGTGGCTGCTGGTGCGAGCTCGCTCGGCACGAGCACTTAAACACGTCTCTGATCCAGCGAAGCAGGTGTATCTTCACGCCTCCGGCCCTGAGGACTCGCACGAACTTTCGGTTGCATGGGTGACCCATATTCACGTGTAAACGGAACAGCAGACGCTTTTCTTCTTCTGTCGGCTCGGGAGGGGGTTCCTTTGGTCCGGAGGCTCCCGGGCCCCGCGTCTCGTGTTCTTCCGCCTCGCTTCCGCTTGCTTCCCCGGGACCTTCCAGATCTTCGAGGGAGGGCTCCGCGTCCTCTGGAAAGTGGCTCTCGCTAAGCTCGGCCCACGTGGGTGACCTCGACCTGCTGACGCCGCTCCACTGCTCGGTCACGGCACGAGCCACGGCTCCAGCAAACGCGGGCGGATACTCCTGGGCCTGGGAAGTCCTGCTACTCCCCATCCAGGAGCACATGCTGGTGGTCTCCGGAACACAGCCTACCGTCCATGATCTCTGAGAGCCTAGGGTGGTTGGTGAGCAGTCCGGTGGGCTTCTTGTTGAGGCCATCCTTAGTGACTCGGAGCCCGAACATACACATATCGATCCGAACCCGGCGAACGCCTGGAAGCTGAGCGACCAACTGTACTACCTTAGTCGCCCAAGAACTCGCAAACAGAGGGTGTTCAAACGCGAAGTACCGCCCTCTCTCCGACTGGTACAGGGCTATGCGCATGCAAAGGATTGAATCATTGACCCCGTCAGTTACGGCTTGCTTCCGTTTAAACGGGTCTCGGACGGCTCTGCTGATGCGACTAATAGCCGAGAAAACCTTGCAGGGCGGGCACAGCCAGATCATGTCTGGCTTCTCTTTCTCTATGGCCGCCCAGAGATCTAACTGGTCGTTCGCTCTCCTAGAATCCCACCCGGTCCTCAGATCCCAACTAGGCTTGGCCCCCAGAGTTCCCCCCCGGCGCTGCACTCTGGGCGCGATCCTAGGAGGCGAGAACACTTCCATAAAGCTGATTCCTCTGTTCCTCGAGACGAACAGCTCCGTAGTTGGGTCCTCCTGGGACCCGTCCGGCCTGGCCCTGAGTTCTAGAGCTCGCCGAACTTGCTTGGGCAGCGCGACCTCGTGGTCGTCGTTAAAATTGTCCCCGTCCTGCCACTCGATTCCTGCGAAGTCGCTTTTCGAGCAGTGTCCCTCCACTGGCGACTGAGGTCCAACGACCGAGGCAAACACAGGAAACGTCGGAATCGAGCGACCATCTCTGACTTGGGTGGATGCTGGAGATAGTGATGATGCCTTTTGCGCTGCACAACTGCAGCCGCCAGAGGCAGCTCGGCCACACTGAGTGGCAGCAGCCGGAATCACGTATGAGCCCGCTAGATCATTGGCCCGGGATCGCTCCCGAGCACCTCCCATGAGTCGAGGCTCGCCTCTGGGATCGTCGGCAACGGAGGACGCGTCGTAGTCGCAGTCGTTGCTCCCGACATGGTCGGTGTTGTAGTGGTCCTCGTCCCGTACGGGTCGGTAACCGTCCAGGGGTCCCCGTCTGCCACTGTCGCCTGGCCGTCGATCGGTGGCGGGTAGGACGGCGGAGGAGGGCTGGCTGCCCCGGACGAGGATGCCGCCGCCGAGCCGGCCGCGCCGATGGCCGCTGTCGGGGCCTGGTGAAAGGGAGCTGCTGCCACCGCTGCTGCAGCTGCCTGCTGAGGAACGTGCCACTGGTCCTCGACCTGCTGCCCCCCGTTGGCCACGTGCGCTATGGCCGCCACTGCCGTGCCCACGTTCACGAGCATGAACCCGATCTGGCCGATCGCTGTCTCCATCCCGGAGAGCGTGCCCGCGATGGCGTTGACCGACTCCTGGAGCGTGTCGATGGCTATCGCGAAGTCCGCCATCCCGGTGAGCTGCGTCTTGATGGCGGTGATGCCCTGGAAGATCTGCTGGAGCCCTTCCTCCATCTGCGTGGGAAACTGCTGGGTCTGCGTCGCGACCTGGATCATCTGGTCCACCACCGACTGTACCTGGCCCAGCGCACGAACTCCTTCTGGAATCGCCTGGAGCTGCCACTGGAGACCCTGGAGCAAACCGTACAGCTGATTCACCGTCGTCAGCGCTGCACCTCCTGCCTTGAACTGCGGGTCGCTGGTCAGGAGGTCCACCGCCCTCTGAGCGGATGACGCCGCTGCCCGCGCGGCCTCGGCCGCCGTTGGCACTGCCGGTGCACCTCCTTGACCAGCGCGGCCTCCGGGAATCCATGCAATGCGCGCTCCGCAGAGAGTGCACCTCGATCCCGAGCCGTGCTGGTTCCCGTAGTACTTGATCGCCGAGGCTGGACGACTGCAGCGGGGTGATGCTTTGGGGGGTGGCTTCCCCGCAGCTGGCCCGAATAGCACCCCTGGTGTCGGCGCCGTCGCTCCCCCTCCAGCTGCCGTGGCAGCCGCCGCCCCCTCCGCTGCTGCGGCCGCTGGAGGCGGTCCTGATGGCAGAGGTGGCTGGCCGCGGTGCTCGACACCCGCCTGGGCTAGGGCATACAGCGCCTGGGGCATCGTCGGCTGGATGGCCCCCTCGATCGGTGGAGCTGGGGGCCACTGAGACGCCGCTGCTGCCGCCCCCCACAGCGCTGGCTGCGGCCTCGATGCGGGTTGGTGCTGCTGAAGGTGCGGAGGAGGTGCCTTCACCACCAGGGGGCTCGCCGCGACCTGGGCGGGTCCGAGGCTCGTCGGTGTCGGCAGCCCTTGCAACGCCGCGAGCGCCTGGTGCTGCTGGTCGCCCGAGGCACCGCTGACTCCGTGTGGCTGCTGGGGCATGGGCACGTCGCTGCCCGCCGCCGCCGTCGCCTCGCTGTGTGCCGCCGAGCCGGCTGCTCCGGCTGAGGGCTCGAACACCTCCGAGGACACCTCGGAGTCCTCCTCTCTCTCGGCGTGGCGCTGCGCCAGCAACTCCTCGGTGAGCTGCTTGGCAACAGGCTCCTTCTTCTTGCCTCCGACGGCGTGGTGCATGCCGAGAGCCAGCACCATCGCTACACGAAACATGAACATGGAGTGAATCGCCCAGGATGTGACTCCGAAGGCGATCGAGATTGGAAGCTTGGAATCGCCTAAACGAGTTTGAGCCCAAACTGGCCACGGAAATCACCAGGACAATCTGGACCCACATGGTTATCGCCGAGAGACCGAGAGCCCCGAGGTCGTAAATGGCCCTACACGCTGATCCGAGGTCGAGGGCTCTGGTCGTCTCACTGGCCTGGCTCTGGTGGTACTCCTCGTCCTTAGCTTCTCCGCGGGATCCCGAGGCCCGGGCCGTCGCTAGGCCGCTCCACTGAGCTCGCGGCTGGTGCTGGTCGCTAAACTCGAGCTCGATCGATAAGTGCTGTCCCCGGGCTCGGCCCCGGCGCACGGTACTGCGCTCGATTTGATTGAAGCTGAGGGGAAGGAGGTAGAGGACAACCCTGTAAGCGCTCATCTCTCCGCTGGCGCTCATCGCAGGTGGCGGTTGCCCAGTGGCCAGTACAAAAGAAGACGCTGTCAGAAAAGGATACTTCCGAAGCGCACTGTCTGGGGTAGTGTGGCTCCCCTTAGTCTCCCGCACGACATCGGCCATGCGGTGACCGGAGCCCAGCTTGGCGACAGGAAAGTCCTGAGCTAAAAACTGCGAAATCAGAAGATTACGAGGAAGGTCGAGCACGCAGCCTAGGAAATCCAGCAGATTGACGCTCAGTATATGCGGAACGTCTTCGTTCAGCACCGTGGTCTCCACAACTCCCATCACTCCGCCGAGGCACATCGGATAAAGGATGGTACAGATCACTTTTGCCTCGCCTCCGATGCCATGCGCCTTCTTGGGCGCCTTGAACTCTCCTGGTACTGCTACGCAGCGAAGACCGTGACGAGCCAGCGCCTCGGCCTCTCGGTTCAGTGATGGCAGCCCCACTATGTCGCTGCCGGCCCCTGGGTCCACGAGGCCCTGCGTCACGGAGGCGTTGAGGTAGACCTCGATGGCCTGCGCCTCCTTCCGGATGTCCTTCAGCTTCTCGAGCTCGTCGTTGCTCATGATCGGGTAGCTGCAGCCGTCGAACGTGTGCCCGGCCAGGCCTCGCTTTGACCGATCAGGACCCTTGCCGCTGTCCTCCTTCCGCGGCTGGGGACACTCCCGTGACCAGTGGCCCTTCTCGTTGCAGTTCTTGCAGCGAGTGACCTTCATGAGCCTGAGGATTCTCTGACTCGTGGCGCCGGCATCCTTCGGCCTGTCTCCTCGGCCTCGCCCGCGCGCGCGGCCTCGGCCGCCTGTGCCGCCTCGGCCGCCCCCACCACGGCGTCCGTCGTCGTCGCCCCGGCGAGGTCGTGCACCGTAGAACTCGCGGTCCTGCTTCGCCGCGCGCTTCAGGTCCTTGTTCTGCTTCCAGGACCTGCGCTGCACCTTGCCTGTCATCTGCGCGAAGGCCTCGGTGGCATCGTCCTCGTCGAGATCCAGATCCTCAATCTCCGCCAAAATGGCCATGAGGTCTGTCTCGGATAGCTCCTCGTCTTCGTCTGGATCCTCTCCCGACTCGTCGTAGTACGATTCTTCGTCCTGTCGAGCGGTCCCGGAGCCCGAGACCTGGTAAGCCTGGGAGGACGAGTGAGGAAGAGGGAGAGAGCTGTGGCCTCGTCCGTCCTCGCCGTCTTCTGCGGCCAGGACTGGGTGCGAGGCACTGCTGCCAGGCAGCAGCTTCTCGCCGCTGCCGTAGTCGAGCTGCCTGAGAGCCCAGGCCACGTCCCTGTAGTCTAGGCTGCCCTTGGTGAGGGCGCGCAGGTTCTGTTGACCTTGCGCGCTCAGTCCCGCACCCTCCTCGAGCATGAGACCCTTCATCTTATCCGACATCCATATGTCGTGGCTCTCGGCGTCGGTCATCTGCTGATCGCGTCTCGCTACGAACTGCGTGAGGCTCTCCTTCTGGCCCTTCGTGCACTCGAACAGTGCCCTGCGACCCGCTCGGCGCATGTCGTCGCCCTCTCGCTGGCCGCTCATGAGGTCCATTCTCTCGAGGAGCGTGTCCAGCCAGCGGGGCCCGCACAGCACGTTCTCGCTGATGTCCTCGAACTTCGCCTGCATCGTCCAGTCGAACAGCTTCAGGAAGCGCTCCGACCGCCTCCACAGCTGCACGTCAGTGTTGCGGTTCCACCGCTGGATCGCCTTTTTCCACAGGCGGTAGTGGCCCCATCCTGGCCAGGTAGGTGGGTCTGAGTAGTCACCTTTTGACCAGCCGCCCTCGTTCCAGTTGTGGTTTCTCCAGCCGCCCTTGTCGTCGTCCTTCCAGTCGGAGTCCCTGACGCCGTCTCGCTTGGTGTCCTGCTGCTGTCGGCCCCCGGGGCCCCACTTGCTCTCGTCAGGCTCCGGCTGTCCACTCTTCCATGGATCGCGGCCGTCGCTCCAGGGATCCTGACCCCTCGAGCTCTCCTGCCGGCCGCTCTTGGTGCCGCCGTAGTCGTCGTCTGCGCCGGCGGCGCTGTGGCTGAGCCCTGGGCCGAGGTTCTTCACTGCGTCCTTCACGGCCTGCTGGATCAGCTGCTTCAGCTGCTCTGTGACCTGTGGGCTCGAGCTCGCTGCGCCTCCGACGGGTGGCGGTGGCGCCGTCCCCTCCCCAGTCCCCTCTGACTGGACTAAGCGTCCTCCGCCTATGACGGCGTACGTCTCGTTCTTCTCGTCTCCTGGGCCAGTGTCATCTGGCCCTGGCATCAATGCCTGCCGTGGATCCGCGCTCTGTCCAGTCCGGTGAGAGCAGCGCCCGCGCAGCCGCCCGAGCTGCCCCCGACACCACCGCTGATCAGCGGTGCCTGGGGGCGCCCATGCATGCCGCGCCGAACACTGCTCCGCTACCAACTGTGGCAGCAGCAGGATGAGCAGATGCATATTGGCCTTGAGCCAGAATGTGACAACGACAGTATGTCCTTCCCTGAAACACGTACGAACAATCCTGGCCTCCCGTGAGCTGGAATGTTGGGCTTCACGGGAAAGAGCATGATGCTAAACCTATATCGATAAAACAGGAGCGTTTCCACAAAGGGATGGCGGATAAATGAGCGGAAGGATAATGGTAGGAGTGGGGGGCAGACAGCACGGAAGACGGAGGAGAGAGAAGAGATGAGGGAAGAGGAAGCAATAAGGAGAGAGGAGCGAGGAGAGGTGCAGGGAGTAGGGTGGAGAGAGCAGGATCGAGGGAGGAGGCAGGACGGACGAGTCAGGAGGGACGAGGGATGGAGGTAATGGAGGCGGAAAGATGGAAGAGGGAGGAGGGCATAAGGTAAAGGAAGACGCCAGTGATTAACAGGAACTATGGAGGGACGAAGGAGGAGGGAGGAGGGAGGGAGGACGGAGGAGGGAGGAGGGAGTGGATGGATGAAGATGAGAAGGATGGGAGAGGGGGAGGAATAAGACCAAGGAGGAGAAGAAGCATCAACAACACCAGGATAAGCAGGAGCAGGAGGAGCAAGAGGAACAACATAACCATGAGGCACCAGAAGGACGGGGAGCGGGAGAGCGAGGAGGATGGCTGGCCTGTCGCCGGTCTTGCCTTCTTCGCCCTCGCCTTCGGCTCCGCCGGATCCGACGGCACGGTCGGCGCCAGCAGCTCCCCTGCCAGCAGGGCGGGCGCCTCCTGGGGGGGGGCGCATCAGGAGGATTCTGGCGGATTACACCGCCTTTGAGGGTGGCTGGTCCCTGTGGAATGTTGTGGCAAGTCAGGCTAGGAAAGGCTAGCCCTCGGACCACCATGTCAAGAGGCACGTTGGGGAACGCTCACACCCACACCGCGACGACGACGGGCAAGCGGGGGCGGGGGAATGCGGGGGGGGGGGCGGGGCGCGCAGGAATGCGGCAATGGTGTCCACTGCGACCACGGCCGACCGCACCATGACCGTCTTGCCCGCACCTTCTCCGCTGGGAGGCCCACGGCTGCCTCGGCGACCGATTCGCTGGCGTGGGAGATCGAAAGTTCGTATCCCCCACTCCTCCACGTCTGATGTGGAGGAGTCGGCAGTGCTGGTAGGTGAAGAGGCGGAGGAGGACCGAAGGCAGGTCCGACGAGGGCCCGCGGCGCGCCACCTGGCAGCGCCACGCGAGCGTGGAGGGATGTCCAAGAGGGGTCGTCGCACCCTGGCTGCAGGCCCCACCATGTCCTTCCACTCGCCCGAGTGGTCGCGGGCCTCTTCGCACTCCAGCCGCTCGCCGTATATCTTGCCATCGCTCGGGCGTCCATTCCCTGTGTCTTTCTCGGCATCGGGCGCGACTTTCTTCGCAAGGTGATGCAGGATGCGGCTCGATGGCCCTCGCCGAGAACCAAGGCGCACACGTCCGAACGATGCCAGGGTATCGTGGGCTGATATGCGTTGCAGGAGTGGGCTCGCTCTCTGTGCGCGCGAGGGGGTGCCGCTCCAGCCTCCCGCCCAGGCGTCGTCGACGCGAGGGTGCGCTCCGCAGACGCCAGGCACTGCGCGCCAATCCCTGGCGCCAGATATTTGCCCGGGACTGCCGTGTTTACACAAGGGGTTCTCGCTTGCCCTGGAGAGAATTGCAGTAGCCTGTCGAAGGACCCGTTCGTATGCAGTTGTGAGTATCGTCGTTGTGAGTATCGCCTTCGGTGGACCTCCTTATGGGGCAACGAAGCGCGTGAGGGGTGTGCCGAAATGAGGCGCGGCCGCTGTGCGGGCGCTGCCACAAGGGGGTTCTTGCTTGCCCAGGAGAGAATAAAATTCGCCGGCCCAACGGGCGAAGGGCGTTCTAAGATCTCTGGTAACATGCTTAACCCTATTCCTAGTTCGCGCGCGCGGGGCCGCCCCTGGGGGTTCCCAGACGAAAAGTACCCCCGGAAGTCCGGGAAAGGTCCCAGCAAGATCCCTGGCAGGTCCCAGGCAGGTCCCGGGCAGGCTCCCAAGAGCGCTTCAAGTGGCCTCCAAGAGAGCTCAACATGGTCCGAGACGGTCCAAGAGCGATCCAAGACGCCAAAGATTGCCTCCAAACGGCCCAAAGCGCCTTCAAGACGCCCCAAGAGACCTCCAAGAGACCTCCCAAGAGGGTCCACAGAGGTAGACATTAGCGATTTCCCTTTAGCTTCTGACGGCTTTTGGCTTTCTCGCCTTTTCGGCTTACCGGCGCTCCAAGACGGCCCACGGGGCTTCCAAGACCGCCCCAAGACGGCCCACGAAGCCTCCAAGAGGGCCCCAAGACGGCCCAAGATGGCACCAAGACAGCCCAAGGGGCGCCCAAGACGGCCCAAGGGAGCCCCAAAACGGCCCCAAGAGGTGCCCAAGAAGGAGACCAGGAACCGAAAAGTCCAGCCTTCAGCCTCAAGAGGCCCCCAGGAGGCCCCAAGAGGTCCCCAAGAGGTCCCAAGAGGCTCCCAAAAGGCACCCCAAGAAGCTCCAAGAGGCCCCCAAGAGGCCCCAAGAAGCCCCAACACGGCCCCCAAGAGGCATCAAAACTGCCTCCCAGAAGCCCACTGAGAGGCCAACCGCGAGAGCTCAACATCCGTGAGGCCTCTGACCCGCCACCCACCGCGTCCGAAAAATGGCAGCCGCCCAGCCGCTCCGCATTGACAACAACACCCCGACAAACGACAGCGGCGAGGCAAGATGGGCCGGCCGAGTGAGCGAAGCGATTCAGTAAATCATGGTCGCGATTGCTCATTTTTGTCATGGTGCCCTGTGGTTGCTCTGCGGCTGGTCCCTTATTCTGCCTCCGCGGCTGCGCCTCATTTTTCTTGCCCTGGTCCCTGTGGGTGGTTCCCTGTGCTGCCTCAATGGTTGTTCGTACTCTTGTGCGCCAGGTATGGCGCTCTATGTCTGGCGCCCTATGATGCCTCAGTAATTGCGGCTCCTCGTTCTTGCTTTCGTGCTCTCTGGGTGGTGTATTGTGGCGGGTGTCCTATGATGCCTTGACGGTTGAGATGTCATTCTCTTGCCTTCGCGCCTTATGGATGGTGGTCTACGGCTGGTGTTCGATGGTGCTTGAGTGGATGCGATTTCTCGTTCTTGCATTGGCGCAAGATGGGCGGCGCTCTATGACTGGTGCCACCTGGGACCTCCATTGTTGCGATGCCTCGTCCTTGCCTTCGTGCTCTTTGGGTGGTACGTTGTGACTGGTGACGTATGGTGCCTTGACGGTTGTGCTTTCCCGATCCTGCATGGGTGGTGGTCTATGGCTGGTGTCCTTCGGTGCTTTACTTGCAGCGGCTTCTCTTTCTCGCCCTTGTGCTTTCTGGGTGGGCATGGCTTGTGCCCTATGATTCTCTGTGGTCGCGACTTTTCGTTCTTGCCTGCGTTCCCCATGACTGGATGACTGGTGCCCCAATGGTCGTGATTGTGGCATCTTTGCCTCGTGCACGATGGTTGGTGTGTTTGGCTGGTACTTTTGATGTCTTACAAGGTGTGGTATATGAGTTTTTGCTTTAGTGCTCGATTGGTGGTTTTCTATGATGCCATGCCAGTTGCGATGCATTTATCGTTCTTTCCTTGGTGCCCCATGGGTGGCGTTCCATGGTTGGTGCTCTGTGGTGCCATAATGGGTGCGACTGCTCTTTCTCGGCTTAGTTCCGCATGGGTGGTGTTCTATGGCCAGTGCCTTCATGGTTGCAATTGCTTCTTCTTGCCCAGGCGCCCTTTGGGTGGTGCTTTAAAAGCAAGTGTCCTGTGACGTGTTAATGGTTGCGGCTTCTCGCTCTTGCCCTGGTCGCCTGGGGGTGGTGCTCCAGTGCTGGTGCCCTGTGATGCCGCAGTGGTAACAACTTCTCGTTCTTGCCCTGGTTCCGTATGGATGGATCTCTATGGCGGGAGTCATATGATGCCTCAAGGGCTGCGACTTCTCTTCCGTGCCTCGGTGCCCATTGGATGGTGCTGTATGGCTGTGCCCTATGCTGCCTGAGTCGTTGCGATTTCTCGTTCTTGCTCTTGTGCCCAATGGTCGGTGCACTATGGCTGGCGCTCCACGGGGCCCCAAATCCTATGGTCTCTGGTCCTTGCCTTCGTGCTTTCGGGGTGGTGCCTGATGGCGGGTGGCATACGGTGCCACAGTGGTTGCGGTGCCTCTTTCACTGGTGCCCCATAGGCGCAAATCTATGGCTGGTGCTCTTTGGTGCTTCAGTTGCAGCGACTTCACGCTCGTGCCTCTGTGCTCTTCCGGTCACGCTCTCTGGCTGGTTCATCATGATGGCCGCATGGTCGCGGTTTCCAAGCTCTTGCCTTTTATGTTCTCTGGGTGGTGCTCAGTGGTGCTCTGTGGCTGGCGCCGCATGATGCCTGAATGGTTGCGATTGCTCGGTCTTGCCTTGGTGTCCTTTGGGTGGTGCTTCAAACAAGTGTCCTGTGACGCGTTAGCGTTTTGCGACCTCTCGTTCTTGCCCCGGTGGCCTAACGGTGGTGTTCTAGTGCTAGCGCACTGCGATGCCTCAGTGGATGCAACTTCTCGTTCTTAACCTGGTGCCACATTGGTGTTGCTCTATGGCTTGCGCCCAATGACGTTTCAGTTGTTAAACTTTCTCGATGTCCACATGGCATATGCCCTGCGGTGCCTGATTGGTAGCGGTTTCTTGTTATTGTCCTTGTTCTGTATGAATTGTGCTGCGTGGGCGTTGCGCTGTAATTTCTGTGTTGGGATTTATCTTCTTGCCTTGGTGGCCTATAGTGTGTGCGTGTGCAATTGCTGGGGCCATGTGCTGCTTTAGTGGCTGCGACTTGTCGGTCTTGCCTCGGTGCCTGTTGTGCTCCATGGCTGGCCCACTATGGTGCCATTGTTGTTGCGATGCTTCCCCTTGAACTGTTGCCCTGCTGGCGGTGCTTCATTGCTGGTGCCCTGTGATGCCGTAGTGGATGTAACTGTTTTGTTGTTGTCCTGGTTTCGTGTGGGCGGTGCTGGGTGGCCTTCGGTGCCCCAAGGGCTGCGACTTCTCCTTCGCGCATTGGTGCCCATCCGGTTGTGCTGTATGGGCCAGCGCCCTGGGGTGTCTTGATTTCTTGTTCTTGCCTTGGTGCCCTGTGGGTGGCGCGCTATAGCCAGTGCCATCTCATGACTCATTGGTTGCGGTGTGTCGACCCTGCCTTGGTGCCCTATACGTTGTGGTCTGCGGCTCGTGCCGTGTGATTATTTGATAGTTGTTTGCCTTGATATTGATAACCCCTGCATTATGTTCCAATGCGGTCTCAAGACCAGGGGGCTCCGCCGAAACCATGGCAAGGAAGGAGTGTTCCGATAAGCGGATTAAAGAAGTACGTATGAAGTGAGGAAGCCAGCCGGCCAGCCGACGCACGCGCGGGCTGGCTCGCTCCTTGTCCGATACTCTTAAGCCAAACAGGCGCAGGCGAACAGTGCGCACAGTGCGCGCAGTGCGGCGGCGACAAGTGAAGGCAGGGACAGCAGGCTGGCGGTGCGGAGAGGAGTGCATGGACCCCCCCCGCGGCGGGGTGCGTAGAGCCGCCCCGATCCCCCACCCGCGCGGACTGTGCATATGTGCAGCCACGGGGGCCAACCCCAAACATAATTTTACGGCTCGATCGCGGGTGCCGAGGGGCAAGAGACCGAAAGAACCCGACGTACCCCACCAGAGCAAAATCTAAAACCAGCTCACACCACAAAGGTCTTCCACTCCCATCGCGCCCACATCGCGTTGGCGAAGCCAAGTGGCGTGGGACTGATGCCGACGAAGTCGTGCCAGTCCGTCTGCAATATATCATCCCCGCCATCCTTCTTCTCGGCGCTGAGGATGATTCCATTCATAGCGGGTCCGCCAGCTCCAGTGATATTGATCTCGCTGACAGTGATCGTAGGGGGTATTTGCCTTTTCTACCGCTCCAGCCAGTGTACTTGCCCTTGCTCTTGCCCTTGTCAACCGGCCCCGCCTTAGTCGTCGGTGGCGGCGATGGCGCGGGCAAGGACGCAGAGGCATTTCTCAGTGTTTCACGAGCTTGATCATCGGAGACTGGGTTTCCCACGGGTGCATCTCCTTGTCTGGCCCAAACTTGTCGGCGGGGTACCCAGTCGTCTCCCCGCGATTCATCATCGTGATCTCCCACGAGTTCTGTGTTTACTCCTCCAAGGCAAACCAAAACCATGTTCTTTCGCTCCTCGTTATCTGCCGATGGCGATCCACATGAACCCAATATCCCTTGACGTTGCCGTTGTCGTCCTTGTCAGCGTGATCCAGCGAAGGGCCCCGGCCGCCATCGCGCGCGGCCGCTAACGTCATCTACGGGCTCATCAGCCCGCGCGAGCGACTGATCCCATTGGCTCCATTCAGTAGGGGCTCTACGCGACCTCTGATCGCGGCCAGGGTCGCTGCCCGACGCGGCTGGGCCGGCGGACGCTGGGTCGCACGGGGCTGGCCTCGAGGCGCGTCTCTCATTCCAGCCAGTCCGAGCCCCCTCAGTGGCATCCGTAGGACGCCTCGGAAGTATTTGTGGATTCCGTGTGCTTTCCCACTCCGAAGCGGCAGAGCCACCGGGAGCATCAGCACCCGTGCCCGGGGCCATCGGGTTCTCAGAGTGCTCGACACCAGCTTCCGTGGCGACTGGGTCGTCGGGGGCGGCCGGGGAAAGTCCAGCAGGGCCGACTTCCTCGGCCGTGCGTATCTAGTGATTCCGATGGCTGCGTCCGTAACGAAATGCCCATAACGGCCGATAGCCAGTCGAGCTCTCGAAATGGGGGCGATGTCGCGAGATGTGCTCATGAACTCTAGGGCACATTGAATGTCGACGCAGCAACGTCGGACTGCACCACGAACCTCGTTGCCTAAACGTTCGGTCCATGTCTCTAGCAAGTCTGACGAATTAATCGTCGACCTGATACGGCTGTCCAGCGCAAAGTCTCCGGTCAACCTAGGACTGGGGGTAATGCCACCAGCGCTCGTAGGTCGCTGCGCTTCTCGGCCTGAAAAAGCCACATGAAGTCCGTCTGCCACGCACGAGAGTACCGCTTCATTAATGACCAGAAATATTCGTCCCCATCGCCGATGCGTGGGGGCCCTATTGCTGGGTTCATCCCACACTTTGTCGATGAATTCGGTCAGTCCTGGCGGCGCATCGTGAACCGCATCCGTCTCCAGTCGCACTGAAGCACATGGCGTGTCCAAGTATTCAATCATACATTGAACGGCGACGTTCGTAACATCACGTCGATTGGCAACGACGCGCGCCTTGCCATCGCCCCGCTCAAGCTGTCGATCCGTATTCGCATTCTCCAACGGGTTTCATAACGGATCCCGCATCGCTTTAGACAGATGTCCTCTAATGTGAACTAGACCAAGCCAAAAGGGCAGTGGCAATCCAATTGTATCAAATTTGAAACGTGTCGGCACAATGCCTCTGGGCAGAACGCCCCTTGATGCTGCTGCAAGCTTATCCCAAGCCAAACTCACGCCTGCCTGCCGGCTGGGCCGGGTTGCAAACGATGCAATTACTTGATCCTTAAAGTCTCCAACAATAGCCAGAATAGGCACATCGACACGGCTTAGCCGTTCGGTAAGCGTATCTACTGTTGGAATTTCCGCGCCCATTTCTCGCGACTCATCGCCCACTGGTCATGTCCTTCAGTCGGTTGTCGTTGTTTACTATCTGTGTGGGTCCAATCGAGAACGGCAAGAGCGGGACATTGAAATGGCCGGGCATACTGATCTACGTCGGACATCCATATTAATGGCCACCATGTCGCAGCGGTAAGAGCCGCTTTATTCTCCAGCTCTGCATTATGTGCAAACCAGCGCATGAAGCGAAGCTTCAATGGTTCGAGGAATTGGAAGAAGGGTTCGCGACGCGCTGGGGGCTGAGCCGCAGCGCTATCAGGGGCCCATGTCGGAACGGCTCCTGGCTGTTGTATGTAAAAGATCTGACCTCCCTGAGCGAATCTCAGGCGAGCCCCCTCTTTGTTTAAAACCAGTTTGCGCAGATGTTGTTCGGCTTTATTATAATTTCCAACGCGTCAATGGAGCTCTTATTCAGTTTCCACAATCTTTCTCCGCTCACGAGCGATTCGCTTTCCTTTCTCTGACAATATATAACGTAGATTTTCGACCCCAAGCTCGCCCGTGAATCAGCAAGAGCTTGTTTGCGGGGGTTCGTGAGATAACTCCTGGACGTTGTATTGGTACAGAACCTTCGTCTGCCAATAGAGACAATAGCCTAGCCGGACTCGCACATCATGATAATTCTTACAAGTGAATCTCCCGTCGTCGGTCCACGGCTTGGTCATTATAAGCCAGAGCTCTTCTTCGTCCAACCGACTGTAGTTGCCGTCGGGTCGTATCTCCTCATCGAGAAGCGTCCACCATATGATTGCATCAGGGGCGAATGCAACCTCGAAGGCAGTCCATTCTTGGGAGAACACTCAAGTCCAAACCAACTGAGGTGTCGTCCCCTGGGTAGAATATAATTTCAGAATTCGGGCTATCTCGTTGAATCGCGCCTCTTCCGTCGTCGCAAGCGCGCCGTCGCGACAGATTCGGTATCGAAGGTGTCCCGTTACACGCCCATTGACGCAACACCAAATAGCATTGTGAACACTTGCAAGTTGCCAGAGCATTGGCGCGACGTTAGACGGCCGCGCACCTGAGAATGGGGGTCTCTATTCTTCCTGGGCGAAGCCCGGACTCAAGTTTGTTTTTGCGCAGCGGGCCCCCCCCGCCCCTCTGCCGGCGGAGCCGGGGAGGGATGCGCTCGCTCTGCTCTCCCGGGAAATCGCGCCTCGTCGGAATTCGACGAAGAAGCCCGTAATCGCGTCACTTGCGCAGTCCGTCAGCTTTAACAGGGCATCGACTGATTCCTGCTCCTACCATCGAGTCCTTGATGGCACCGATGCTTGTCTCATGCAAGAGCGGCCCATGGCATTCCGCCACGCCTAGTTCCTACGGGGCGCACATGCGCTCGAAATTGTGAACAAAACACGATTGCCCCTGGCACGCGCGATAGAAAACGGGAGTTGGCCTGCGTTCACGCTTTGTTCTTTCGATGGTAAGTATTTCAGTCCCGTTGTCCTCGTCGACGACTGAATCGTGAGAGGCATGTGGATTAAAGAATGCTTGCCAATGTTCCTTCAGCTTGGAGTCTCCCAGGGCGCCAAAGGTCCCGGGCCTCGATTCCAAGGGCCTCCGCTGGCCCAGGCGGTGAAGCGGCTAAGCCGTGTGCCGCGAGGGCAGTCGTAGAGTGCGCTATTCCATCGGCTTCCATTTTAGCGATGAGGTCTCAGAAATATACCCATCCCCCGGACTATCGGGCGAAGTCCGAACAGTGTCCTGCCAGGTAAGTCGCATGTTCCCCGACGCCGATTGCAGTGGCGTTGTTGCGATGACTGCGTCTCCTCCCAAATTTGTCACTTTCCAACGCGAGTGAGTCCTCTGCGTCCATTTCTGCTACGTCGGCTAAGCCGGGAGCACCAGTTGGCCGTGCAAGGGGGAACGTGCTGCGTAGGTCGTCCGGGGCAGACTGTCCGGCCAATCATCTGAATCATATTCTGATCGGATGAATGAGACAAGGTGTGAGAACTCCTCTTTTGGAAGGTCTCCCATCAGCGAAAACGCGGGGCCATGGGCCAATTCGGCGTTTTCTCGAATGGCGCTGTAAGTGCGCCCGCGAATCGCTGCGACGTGGGGCGCCACAGGGCCAGCCCTATGAGCTTCGATAATCTGATTTGAAAGCTCGCGAAGTGCATCCTGGCGGACAGCCCCTCGTTCGGCATCCCCGAGATATACCCCCCCCTGCTCTGGATAATTTTTCATGATTGACGCTTCTTCTGCTTCCAGGGAGGTCCCGTTCCTTCGGGCGCAGCTGTTTATGCTCAGGTGATGGCGGGGCATCTACGCGTAAAAACAAATTGACCGGTCCCGCCCCGGCTTCCGCGCCCCCGTCAAGTTGAGATGTCAGATGGGACCTGTCCCCCTTATGAGGGGTGCTCAGCGGTGAATCAACCGCTGATCCGCGCTCTTCTTCGCCTTCTGAGCCACCGTTGCGTCGTCCACAGCATCGGTTAAACCGGGCTGTGCAACAGGCGCAGCAGATCTCAGTGCATCGGGGACTTCGCAAGATATCTTGAAATCCTCATAACGATCAACAATAAACAACCGTATCACATTGGCCCGGCTCTTGTAGGGCAATGAGTATTCGTTTGGTTTATTCGTTTGTCTCCCACATTCTTCCACATGGCGTCTAACTCGGGCGACCAAATCCTCGTGAAGGTGTTGAACCTCCGTCTCCGTCAAAAGGCTCACACCTTGAGGTTGGCCTCCATTAGGGGGAACATGCCAGAGCCAATTCAGTTCACATGCCAACGAAAGCCTGGCACAATCTGAACCCACCCCGAAGCGGGCATCTAAAAGACCTCAGGTCATTCTTATGATTGCCGACACGTGATATTCATCTTCGAGATCTCTTGGAGGCATGGGCAAGGCGCCAGGTGGTTCAACTACCGTAGCTTCCCCTCGCTCTGCTCTGCCTGCTTTTCGCTCGCAGGTGCCGAGTCCGTAGGGGAATGCACCGCTACCTTGGACCGCGACTTTGTCTAGTCCTCAGGGGTCGAAGCATTGGGGGAAGTTTGACCGGCGCTGGCTGAACCTCTCTGCTCGTCATTCTCGTCGGGCGGCCTCTCTGGTTTCTCTTTTATGGGCCCGAGGCTCAGGTTCGGCGGGCCCTTCGGCGGAGGCGAAGGAGTCGTTGCTGAAACCTCTGCTGAGGCGGCTCCCGCCGGGGTGGGCGGGGCGGGCGGCCTCGGGGAAGATTGGGTATCTGGCGGAGGCTTCTTCGCGGTGGCCTCCGGGCCTTGTCCGCTGCCACTTGGCAGAGCCAATGGCTTCGGAGGAGGCGGTGGCTCGGGAGTCGGGGGGGGCATCGAAGCCTGGCTCGTGGCGCGTCCACTACCGCTCGATTGGGCTGTCGGTAGAGCCCTTGGGTCCGCTGGAGGCGGCGGTGGCTTCGCTGGCCTTGGATCCGCTGGAGGCGGTGGCGGCTTCACAGACCTTGGATCCGCTGGAGGCGGTGGCGGCTTCGCGGGTCTTTGCTCCTCTGTCGGCGGTGGCGGCTTCGCGGGTGCAATCTGGAACTGAACTCCAGCACCACTCGGTGGAACTGGTGGTAGCTGGGCCCCGGCGGTAGAGGGCGAACTCGAAGCAGGCTCCCCCCGCCGGCTGAGCCGGTGGCTTGGCCTTCGCTTCAGTCAGGATTTCGCATCCTACAATCCGAATTGTTTCCTCCGGTGCACCATCCAATAATGGGTGCAAAGAAGCACTCTGGCATTTCGCGCGTTCTGATACTTCAGCTGTTGCGAGTTCTCATGACTGCCTGGTTGATCTACGAATTGTGCTCTATATGTGTGTCCGACGCGCTACGAGGCCTGAGTTCCTGCCAGTTGTTGCTCTTGCCATGGAGAGAGTGCCTGGTTTTCCTGGCGGGCTGTACCTGTAGGCCGACCTAGGCCTCCTAGCACGACTCGGCGGAGTCCGACGCTTACTCGTTCGACTGGGGGGGGGGGCGGTCGTACTAATGCGCCAAAGTAGGTCTACTAGTACGACCCGCGGTGGGGAGAAGTCCTACTAGTAGGGCGCACGTACGCCTATTAGTACGACTGGGGGGGTCATACTAATGCGCCAAAGTAGGCCTACTAGTACGACCCGCGGATGGAGAGGAGTCTTACAAGTGGGCCCAAGTACGCCTCGTAATGCGACTTGGGGGGTAGTACTCGCACGCTTATGTAGGCCTCCTAACACGACCCGCGGGCCTAGGAAAGTCCTACTCGTAATTGGCGGCGCGCACAAGGGGTAGGGGGAAGGGGAAGGCTTCTTAGAAGGAGACTGCTTCTCGGAAGGCGCCGGCCCTACTTCTATACATAAGATTCGATCTCAAAAAACAAGGTGCTTCTCTGACGCCTTACCCCCTCCCCCTACGCCCCTCTGAGCGTAGCCGGCGTAAGGCCTAAGTGCACCAACTGGTACGACCCGTGGGGTCCTGCGCGAGTGCGCCAACGTGAGCATACTTGAGCGACCCGCGGGTGGAGGAAGGTCCTGCTCGCAGGGGCTGGTCAAGTACGCCTACTAACACGATCGCAGGGGTCCTACTCGTGCGCCAAACTAAGGCTGCTGATCAAGCGCGACCGCCACGGCGGAATTGTGAGGACGTCTCGAACGGG
Organism: Prorocentrum cordatum; assembly: GCA_963575745.1. Lineage (NCBI taxonomy): Eukaryota > Dinophyceae > Prorocentrales > Prorocentraceae > Prorocentrum > Prorocentrum cordatum. Next base: position 66,142 of record CAUYUJ010022248.1, read on the forward strand.
CCCCCCCCCGCCAGACGTGCGTGCTAGTAGCCTTAAGTAGCCCTACCAGTGCGCCCTGGCCAGCCTCACCGTGCCAGAAGTGTGAGATTCTCGATCTTGGGCACACTCCGCCGGTCGTGCTACTAGGCCGAAGTAGCCCTACTAGTACGCCTCCCCCCCTCCTCAGCATCCAGGGGTCGCACTAGTACGCCAGAGTAGCCCTACTAGTAGCCACCTCTGGGGTGGAATTGTGAGGATGTCTGGAGCGGGGGCCCTCGCCGTCCGTCGTGCGGGTTGGGCTGAGTAAACCTTCTAGTGCGCCTCCTCCACCCTCAGCGTCCTGGGGTCGTACTAGCACGGCTGCTCTGGCCCTGGCAAAACGCCCGCCCGGGCGGAATTGTGAGGATGTCTCGAGCGGGAGCCCTTTGCGCCGGTCGTGCTAGAAGGCCGACTTAGCCCTACTAGTACGCCCCGGCCAACCCCTGCCAGCATCCTGGGGTCGTACTAATAAGGCTACTCTGACCCTTGCAGTACGCCCGTCAGGGTGGAATCGTGAGGATGTCTCGAGCGGGGGCCTTCTCCGCTGGCGCCAGAGCCTACTATACGCCCTGGCCAGCCCCGACCCTGGGCCATCCTGGATCGTCCAAATAGCCCTACCAGCAGCCCCCCCCGGGGCGGAATTGTAAAGATATCTCGAACGGAACCCTCTCCACCTGTCGTAGTAGCAGGGCCGCAGGCGTACTGGCACGATCTCGCAGGTCAAGCGAGTAGGGCTATGTAGGCGGGCTAAGACGACTGCGGCGCGCAAAATCAATCGCACGAATACGGCCACGCAGGCGTACTTACGACCGTGCGGCGTACTAATAAGGGGAAGTAGGCGTACTAGTGCGATCTCGCGGGGCGTACTAGTTAAGCGATGTAGGCGTACTAATACGACGGCGGCGTCCAAGGTCTACCGCACGAGTACGGCCACGTAGGCGTACTAGCACGACCGCGCGACATATTATCAGGGCGAAGTAGCCGTACTGGTGACATCTCGTAGGGCGTACTAGCTGGGCGATGTAGGGATGCTAATACGACAATGGCGTCCAAAGCCTATCGCACGAGCGCGGCTATGTAGGCGTACTAGTACGATCGCGCGGCGTCCTAGTAGGGCGAAGTGGGCGTACTAGTAAGATCTCCAGACAAAGCAAGCCTATTATGTTGCCCTGGTGCTCGTGGTGCGGTGCTTTCTGATTTTACCCACATCTTGCGTTGATTGTTGCGACTTCTCGCTCTTGCCCTGGTGCCGTATGGTTGGCGCCCCTATGGGTCGGACTCTATGGTGCTTTTGCTGTTGTCATTTCGTGTTTGCGCGTTGGTGCCCGATGAGTAATGAGATCACAACGCGCGTATAACAGCCCCAAGCATGGTGCACCACTTATATGGCTCAAGAAGGGTTGAGTAGCGAGGGTGCGAGAACGCTTGTTTGGAGCCCGTGCTGGCCATTATTATTTGAATGCGCCATGTCCAACTCCATACGTTCTTCGCGTGGTGAAAGAGTGCCTAGTCTTCTGCAGGCTTGCGAGCGCCCACGGCAACCATGGCCCGGCACACTCTGGGTGGGACTTCTTGCTTCGGAGATGGAATGGAGAAAATCGACCTTACCTCTGCCAAGGCGGCCTTCCATAAGGCAGCTCGCAAATGCGGCCCGAAAAAGGTAGCAAACTGAGCGACGCTGGCAAATTACGGACCTCCTGGCCTTCCTCAGCCATCCTCTCTCTTCCTCATCTCCTGCGGAAGGGGCAACAGGGTCAAGGAGCCTGACCCACCCAAGGGTCTGAATGATTGACAGAGGCGATGGCGATGAGGCTTTCCTCCAGGGGAAAAGTCCTCACGGCAGCGTCAGTAGCGATAGGTGAGGGAAGGAGAAGGAGAGACTGGGTACACACGCATCCCCCTGCCTCCATTGCGGCTCCCTGCGCACCTGCGAGGGCCCAGCGAACTCGCCGTCGGCCGCCGGCGCAGGCTTCACCGCGTCGCTCGCGGCCACGGCGGATGCGTCTCCCATGGCGCTCTTTGTTAAGGCCATGGACCGGATGTCCTTCAGCTTGTTCTTCGCCCTGGCCCCAGGGTGAGGCGAAGGCATCGGGCGCAGTCACATTGCCCCCTTCCATGACGACCCCCTTCGGTGCCGACCCCGTCGCACCCCCACCATATGTAGGCAAATGGCTGGAGCTGGGTCTGCAAGGCGAGTGGATGTGTGCGGTTTCCAAGGGGGGCGACAAACGCTCCCAGTGAAGGCACCACGTGGGCCTCCATCCTCCTTTCCGCCACGTCCAGTCGTCGCTAGTAAGCGATAGCAGGCGTGCTCGTCATGTTTCGTCCCTGGGGGCCTTTGCAGATTGTTGTGGAACGAAACACCCTGCGCGAATACGGGGTAGAGAGCTCTTGTGTTTTTCCCAACCACCCTGTGGTGTTGGGTCCTCGTTTTGAAGAAGCGCCCCGCGTTCCTTCCTCCTTCCTCTTCCCCCGCATCATCCTCCCATCATCATCATCATCATCATCATCATCATCATCATCATCATCATCATCATCATCATCATCATCATCATCATCAGCATCATCATCATCAGCATCATCAGCATCATCAGCATCATCATCAGCATCATCAGCATCATCATCATCATCATCGTCAGCATCATCAAGATCATCACCATCATCATCATCATCATCATCGTCATCATCATCACCATCAGCATGATCATCATCACCAGGATCATCATAAACATCAGCATCAACATCATCAGCATCACCACCGTCATCATCATGAGCATCATCATCACCATCATCATAACCATCATCACCATCAGCATCGTCATCACCATCAATCATCGGCATCACCATCACCATCACCACCATCATCATCTTCCCCTTCTCCTTCTCCTTCATCATCATCATCATCATCATCATCATCGTCATCCTCATTATCCTCCTCCTCATCATCAGCGACATCATTTACATCCTGATCCTGATCACGCGCATGTCCATCATCACCACTACCATCACCATCACAAGCACCATCACCATCCTCATCCTCATCATCATCATGATCATCCCCATCATCACCAACATCGTCATTGACATCATCATCAACATCAGCATCGCCATCATCAGCATCATCACCACCACCATCAACACCATCACCATCAGTATCACAATCACCACACTCATCACCATCATCACCATTATCACCATCATTACCATCATCATATCAACACCATCATCACCATCATCAGCATCATCACCATCAGCGCCATCATCACCACCGTCATCACCACCAGCATCACCATCATCACCCCCATCCTCATCCTCGTCCTCATCCTCATCCTCCTATTCATTATCGTCGTCGTCGTCGTCGCCAATGTCTCACGACCTCGAGCCCCAGGCATTCTTCTGTCCGGGCGCATGCCGCAAGCGGCCCCAGGCCACGGCCAGCAGCACCCGGGGCGGACGGATCCGTCGCGCCGCGATCCGCCCCCGTGACCCCCGTCACGTTCCTGAGTGGTACGGCCAGGCCTGGGCCATAGTGACATCCTTCGAGAGCACGAGACCCTCCGCCGGCCAAGCTGAAGAGCATCCGAAGGTATCCTCCTCCAGGATGCGCAAGAGCATTCAGCGGGCAGGAGAAACATCAGGGTACCCTCCCCGAACCAACCTCGATCTTACACCTCGGTCTGACCGTACTGTGCCAGATGCTGCCTGGCAGAGTTCCTGGGTTGCCTCTGCAATCATACAGTCGGCCCATATCGTAAGGACGCACGATAAGGATGCAAGGGCCTTGGACGGCCATTTCGAAGCTTTTCGAGCGGGGCGCGGCCAACGAAAGTGGCCATGGATGTACCGAGGAGGCGCGGATGCAAGGGTACCCTGGAGAAGGTTGCCCATCCTTACTGTGCGGGTTGACTGTGCACCTGCAACCACGAATACATTCTCGATGCGAGGGCGCCCCGAAAAGGCCTTTCGGGCTTCTGAGGGACGTCTTGTCCTGGCGAAGGACCCGATCCTACGCAGGGGGTTGCCATGCGGGCTGCAGGAGGGAGGGAGAGATAAAATTGGAGCTCCCCTGGGGCAAGAAACCATGGGAATGGCGTGCCGAATTGAGCCGGGGAAGATGTAAGGTCACGCTCACCATGGCCGCAGGGCATCTGCCTATGGATCACGATCTGGGAAGGAGGTGCGCTGGATTGAGGCGGGGACGTTGCAAGGTTCGGCTCGCTCGGGCCATAGGTCGAATTTCCTAACGATGGGGTGCGATCCGTGTAAAGGGTATGCTGAATCGAGGCGGGTACGGTATATGGCCGCGCTCACTGGGGCCGTAGGTGCAATTCCCTAAGGGGCAAGATCCGACCGAAAGGAGTGCCGACATGCGGTGGCGACGGTGTGCGCTCACCAGGTCCACAGATGCAACTCCCCATGGGGCACGATCCGCGTGAGGGGGGTGCCGATTTGAGGTGGGGACGGTGTAACGCAAGAGAGCCCAGAAGCGAATCGATAAGTCGGATCGGCGTAAATCGGATCTGCGGAAATCGGCAGCCGAGTCGGGAAAACCGAATCGGGGAAATGAGACACCGGAACCCAAATCGGAATCCTCAGTCGAATCGAATCGGAATCGGAAGCCATCGAAGTCGAACCGAATCGAATCGGAGGAATCGACACGAGCCCTGGTGTAACGCCGCGCTCAATGAGGCCGTGGATGGAGCTCCCTATGTGGCACGGTCCTCGTGAGTGCAGGGTTGCGCTCACCGGGGCCACTGGTGAAAATCCCTGTGGGGCACGACCCGCGCAAGGGGAGTGCGGACTTGAGGCGGAGACGGCGTAAAACCGCGCTCGATTGGGGCCGTGGGTACGAACGAAAGAACGGATCTGCCGTCGCCGCGAAGCGACAATACAAGGGCGGCAAGCGCGCAAAACGCGCTGGCCTCCAAGGAAGCCGGTTTGCTGAGAAGTGCGAGACATGTGCTAAAAGCGGCAACCGCGTTAGCGCCACATGGTATTGATGTGTTCACTTCCGTGCCAGCCATATCTCTGGCACGTTCTGTGGGTGGAATTCCTACAAAACACCGTCCGTGTAAGGGGTATGCTGGGTTGTCGCGGGGACTGTCCATGGCCGCGCTCACTGGGGGTGCAAGTGGGGTTCCAGGCGAGGCACGATCCGCGTGAGGAGAGTGCCGACTTGAGGCGGAGATGGTACAGGGCCGCGCACTCCGGGGCAGTGCGTGCAGCTCCCTGTGAGGCACGATCCGCGTCACGGGGGGCTCGACTTAAGGCGGGGACGCTTTAAGGGCGCGCTCGGTGGGTCTCCACGTGGGGCACGATCTGGGTGAGGGGTGTGCCGAATTGGGGCGGGGACGGTATAATGGCGTGCTCGGAGGATCTCCATGTGAGGCACGAGCTGGGTGAGGGAAGTGCCGAATTCGGGCGGGGACGGTATGAAACCACGCTCACTGGGGGTGTATGTGGAACTGCCCATGGAGCATGATCCGCGTCACGTGTGCGCCGACTTGAGGGACAGTGTAGGGCCGCGTTCACAGGGGCCGTGGGTGGTGCCCACTTGCTGCAGCGGATGGCAGCGCAACCGTAGCAAGGTCAGCTGCAACAATAGCATCGGCTGGCAACGCACGCAACGGCAGCCAGGAGCAAGAGCAGCAACGGCATGGGGCCAACATCATGCAGCAGGCAGCGGATCCGCAGCGGCAGAAGGGGGGAGCAGAGGGCGGTACAGGGAAAGAACGAGGTGCGGTTGCAATCGAGGGAACACAAGAACACATCTCCACATGACAACTGGGGAATGCTGCCGCGTCGGACTATTTTTGGAACGTGTATGGCACTTTGTTTTCATCCTCTGGCGCCGCGAGAGGCCGCAAGCTGGCCCCCAGACGGCGCAGGGACACCCCCACCGAAAGCTGCCCCCGAGACTGCCCGATGCTGGCCCACGAGGCCTGCGAGGTCGCCCAAGATCGCCCCGGTACAGCCCTCGACGCCCACTGGGACGCCCCATAATTTGGAGGAGGAGAGGAGGAGGAGGAGGAGGAGGAGGAGGAGGAGGAGGAGGAGGAGGAGGAGGAGGAGGAGGAGGAGGAGTAGGAGGAGGAGGAGGAGGAGGAGGAGGAGGAAGAGGAAGAGGAAGAGGAAGAGGAAGAGGAGGAGGAGGAGGAGGAGGAGGAGGAGGAGGAGGAGGAGGAGGAGGAGGAGGAGGAGGAGGCGTGTGGAGGACACGGCTGCTCCAATACCCCGAACAGCCCTTAAGCTGAGAGGAGCCCAAGATGCTCCCGCAGGCCGCCCTGCAACGCCCTCGAGACGCCCACTGGACCGCTCCAACCAGATCCCACACCGCTCCAGGCGGCAGCAATGTGCCTCAGCATGGCCCGCATACCCCCCTGCAACTTGACTTACCACAAGCTCACGGTACGCCCAGAGGTGCCGCTCGGGCCACTTGCAAAACGCACACACGCACACGCACATCATACGCGAAGCCCTTCTCTTCGCTGGGGCAGCGATCTGTTCCTCGCTCCTGCCCTCTGGGGCACGGGGGGGCGAGGCGCCGCATGTCACGGCTCTCTAGGCCCTGGGGAAGACACCAGTCACATGCCACGGCCTCGTCGAGCCTGCGGAAGAGCGCGTCACCTGCCACGGCCCTCTGGCGTCTGGAGGCGATGGCCCTCAACTATTACACTATTCTTGGGTGGTTATCGAGAGGTCGCGAAAATGAGTACAGTGCTGACACGGTAGCAGAATTGCTACACGCACCTGGACACAGTTCATCTCCCGTCACACATATATATATATAGAGAGAGAGAGAGAGAGAAAAAAAAAAATAAAGAGAGAGAGAGAGAGAAAGAAAAAGACAGAGATGTAGAAGACGACGTGGGTATGCTCACATTGAACCAGGGCGACGGCCATGTCCAAAGTCCCTCCGTTCCTCTCCTCTATTGTGCCCCCAAATGACAACCTGACCGTCCCGTGAACCGCTTGTCGCCCGTCCGGCGCTCCTCTTCTCGGCAAGACTGCCAGCATGAGAGTGGGACACCCCGACTTGCCCCTCCGATGCTTCCCGAAGGGGTGCAGCAGCGCGGAGACAGACCAATGAGCCGCAGACGCAGTTGACGCTCTGTCCTCCTGAGCCCCGGATCGTGGCAGTGTGTCTACCAACAGGTGGCCGACAAGCTCATCGAGGTCCGCCGACCCCCCCGCTTCGGGGGTGAAAAGGCGTGTGAGGTGCTTGGCTGTCCCCCTCCCCCTTCCCTCCTCCCCCAAGGTCCTAAATCTCGTTTAAGGAGGAGGAGGAGGAGGAGGAGGAGGAGGAGGAGGAGGAGGAGGAGGAGGAGGAGGAGGAGGAGGAGGGGGAGGAGGAGGAGGAGGAGGAGGAGGAGGAGGAGGAGGAGGAGGAGGAGGAGGAGGAGGAGGAGGAGGAGGAGGAGGAGGAGGTTGGAGCGTCTGAGGGAGGAGGAGGAGGAGGAGGAGGAGGAGGAGGAGGAGGACGAGGAGGGTGCACGAGCTCCGTGGCGCACCCCCGTAGACTCTGGAGCTTCCAAATCTGCCCTCCGTGGCCTCAAAGATGCGCGAAGACGTTGGTTTCTCATTGTTTCCTGGGCTCTCGTCGCTCCAGGACGGCCTGCGAGGCCCCGCAGACCGCCCCCAAGAGTGCCCAAGAGGCCCCCACGAGGGCCCCAGGACGGCCCAAGAGTGTTCCAAGACGGCCCCCAAAAAGGCCTAAGAGGGCCAGAGATCGCCCCAAGAAGGACCCAAGACGGGCCCAGGGGGGGAGAACACGAACCGAGCATCCGATCCTTCCGCCCGCCCGAAGAGGCCCCCCAAAGGCCTCAGCGAGCCCTCAAGCGGTCCAAAAAAGGCTCCCGACAAGCCCCAAAAGGCACCCAAGAGGCCCCCAGAGGGTCCCCCAAGACGCTTCAAGACTGCCTCCAAGAGGCCCCACCAGGCCCCCAAACAGCTCCCATGACTCCCACACAGAGTCCCCAGATAGTGCCAAAGAAGCCTACGACGCCTCAACCGTGGACTCCCTGCTTCTTCTGGGGTAGGCGAAATGGCGTAAGTCTTCGGAATCCACGTCCGGAAGTGACGTGCTGAGCGGGTGTTTTTTCTTCGGAGGCGATAGCGCAACATATTCAATGTATCCAATCGTTGTACAGTTGCCACATCTTGTGTTGTTTTACATTGTTATGTCCCCCCCCCTAAGCACCCCTTGGAGTCGCGCCACTCCGCCGTACCCAGGTGGTGGCCTCCTTGTCGGGCTCGCAAAACCTTTTTTGGTGTAAAAAAACAATAAGAAATCTACGATCTGGGCCTCTGTGGCCTCTGGGGACTCCAAGAAGGCCTCAAGATGGCCCCAAAACGGCCCAAGACGGCCCTGGATGGTCCCAAGGGGGCCCGCGAGGCCCCCAAGATGGCTCAATGGGGGCCCCAAGAGGACTCGAAAGAGCGCCTCCAGGAGCCAAAACCATGTATTGTCCTTTGGTTTTTGAAAGATTTAGCGTTCTCGCCTTTTTCGGCTCTCAGAGGACCATGACGGCCCAAGCAGCCTCCAAGAAGAACCCAAGACGACCAAAGAGGCCCCAGAAGGGGCCCCAGGATTGCTCAAGAGGGCCCCGAGACGGCCAAAAGAGCCAAGACGGCCCAAGAGGACTCCAAGAGAGCCCGAAGGCGGCCGCGAGAGGCCTCCAAGATGGCCTCCGAAGGGGCCAGACGGCGCAGCAGCGCCCCAAGCCGGCTCAAGACGTCAACAAGAAGCCCCAAGAGGCCCCAAAGCGGCCCAAAAGACGCTCCAAGAAGCCCCCACGAGGCTTTCAAGAGGCTCCCAAGAGCCTCCCATGAGGCCGCCCAGAAGCCCTGGGAATGGCAGGACGGAGCGGCATGCACGCGCGGCAGCCGAGCAGGTCACGCCAACCAACGCCCACACCTTCCACATTTGAAAACTTTTCCACAGCGGCAGACGCCCCCAGGAAGCCCTAAGAGACTCCCAAGAGACGCCCCAAGAGGCCCCCAAGAGGTCCCAGGAGGCCTCCAAGCAGCCCCCAAGAGACCCCCAAGAGGCTTCCAAGATGCCTCAAACTGCCACCCATAGGCCCCCGAGAGCCCTCCGAAGAGACCCTAAGGGGCGTCCCTGAGGACTCTGACCCACTACCCAGGCACGGTGGCGGGACGGGCCGCCACTCTGACCCACTACCCAGGCACGGTAACGTTCTCGCCTTTTTCGACTCGCAGAAGCCCATGACGGCCCAAGCAGCTTCCAAAATTACCCCAAGACGGCCCAAGAAGCCCTCAAAAGGCCTCCATGACGGCCCAAGCGGGCCCTAAGACGGCCCAACTCAAGAGGACCCCAAGAAAGCCCCAAAACGGCCGCGAGAGGCCCCCAGACCGGCTTCCGAGTGGGCCACACGCCGCAAGAGCGCCCCAAAACGGCCCAAGACTCCCCCAAGAGGCTCTAGTAGGCCCCAAAGAAGCCCAGTGCGGAGGAGGCCCCAAGAAGCCCCCAAGACACCTCCAAGAGGCCACCAAGAAGCTCCCAAGAGGCCCCGCAACGACTGGACTGTACGTGCTCCGGACGTGCACCCCACGAAGCGAGAGGAAGTCACGCAGATCGGAAAAAGTAGGTCAACACATGAAGTAGGAAGGCAGATACAGTAGATTAGGTTCAGGCCCTCCCAGAGAACAACAAAACACAGCCAAAGCACATCGATTCTTGAAGTAGAAAGGCGCCTTAGGTAGACTTTGGAGTCCCAAAACGGTGCTGTGACAGACCGTGCGGTGACCTCGAAATCCACCAAGACCTCACCGCACGGTCCGTCAACGCCCGAGACGTCCTCGGAGAACGACCCGAGTCTCAAAACCGTGCGGTTGCCCCGGATCCCCACCGACTCACCACACGATGTGGTCACCACCCCGTTTGGGGGCCTCCGGTAGACGGGGCCCTGGGCATCCAAGGATACCTACTCTCAACGACCGATGAACTCTCCCTCCCCGCGCGCCGTTCCCCCCCCCGTGCCGCCTCCCCTGCCTCGCCCCTCGCGAAGGTCTCCCGAGGCCAGTGCGGCGGACACACTCCGGGAGGGAGCAGCAGCCGTGGCAGAAGGAGGAGGAGGAGGAGGAGGAGGAGGAGGAGGAGGAGGAGGAGGAGGAGCAGGAGGAGGAGGAGGAGGAGGAGGAGGAGGAGGGGGGGGGAGGATAAGGAGGAGCAGAGGAGGAGGAGGAGGAGGAGGAGGAGGAGGAGGGGGAGGATAAGGAGCAGCAGGAGGTGGAGGAGGAGGAGGAGGACATCCTCTGCGCTTCCTCCTCTGCCAGCTCCCGCTCGACTCGCCGTTTGCCCTCTCGGGGTCGCCAGGTCTCGCGCGTCGCGCCCCGCGGTGCGCGACGTGCGCGAGCCTCGTCGCGCCCTCGCGAGAAGGCTTCCCGAGGTCGGCGTGACCGGCACGCCCCGGGAGGAGCAGCAGCAACGACGTCGCTCGATCCTCCTCCTCCTCGATCCTCCCCCTCCCCCTCCCCCTCCTCCTCCTCCTCCTCCTCCTCCTCCTCCTCCTCCTCCTCCTCCTCCTCCTCGGGGTCCTGCTCCCGCTCCTCAGCTGCTGCACGTTTCCCGCTCCTCGGGCTCCTGCTCCCCCTCCTCTTCTGCCAACTCCCGCTCGACTCGCCGCGTCCCTTCTCTGCACTTGCCGTCGCTCGGACGTCCATACCCCGTGCATGTTTCGGCTTTGTGCGTGTTTTGCTTTGCTCGGTGGTCCAGGATGCTCCTCGATGGTTCTCGCCGAGAAAAACGAAGCACACGTCCCCGAGCGATGCCAAGTGCAACCCTCCTTGAAGTCCGCAAGTTTTGATCCTACCCCCGCGGCCCCGAATCTCAGTGTGGATGGACGCGCGCAGCACGGCCCGCGGAATCAACCAAGAGTTGCACTCGCCAATGTCGGCGTCAACATTGAGATTGGGGGTCTCCCGAGGTCGGTGTGATTGACACTTCCTCCTCTGCTGCAGCCGGGAATCTCATCAAGAACATACCAGTCAAGGCATCAGGGCCAGCTTCCCGGCAGTTTCTTACAACAAGCCTGGGTAGACTTGTTTATGCAGTTCACGCTGGAAGAGCGAGCGTGCTCGAGAAACTGGGCCAGCTTTCTACTAGCACATTGGTCAAGAAACGCTGTTGCTCGACCGTAGCTCGCACTTGACTCGCTGTTTCCCTCTCTGGGTCACCAAGTTTCGCGCGTCGCGCCCCACGATGCGCGACGCGGGATCCTCTTCGCGCCCTCGCGCGCTCGTGCCGCCGCCCTGGAGAAGTGCAGCCGCGCTGGCCCAGACCGCGGCGCGCGAAGCGCGGCTATCTTGGGCCCCCCCGCGGGTGACCTACAACCAAGCGTGTGATCAGTCCTACTGCCACGTGTCACATCTGGGCCAGCTTCCCAGATCTTTCTTGAAACACACCTGGGCCAATTTCTGGTGTTCATGCTGACGGGGGCGGACGTGCTCAAGAAGCTGGGCGGGCTGTCTGGCAAGTGGGTCAGGAAAAGCTGGCCCAGCTTTCAGGCTGATCAGAGGGGAGGTGTCTTCATCAGATGCTCGACTGCAGCTTCTGCGGCCCCCCTCTGACATCCCCTCGGTCAGCGCCCTCCCATCGCCCCCCCGCGCACCTCGACACCTTGTCGCCCGCGGCGGCGGAAGGCTTGAGGAAAGCGAACTCCTTCAGCTCCGACATCTCGTAGCAGTGCTTTATCTGGCGCATGTCCCACTCTTTCTCTGCCTCTAGGGCTCCCAACTTCGCGCTTCGCGCTCCGCGAAGCGCGAATAACTTCGCGCTCTCGCGCCGCCCCCCCCAAAGGGAGAAAAGGAGGACGAGGAGGAGGGGGAGGAGAAACGAGGACCGCGAAGCGCGAAGCGCGAATAACTTCGCGCCCTCGGGGGAGCCCTTGCCACTGCCTGGTCGACCGTCTGCCGGTCGTCGACGCCGTCGACGCTCCGCCCCCTGCAGCACCCCTGGGACACCGCCAGGGTCAGGTCCTGACTACCTACCAGACCACCCCAACCCAACCCGAAGACCCGAATTTCGGGTTGGGGGGGGGTAAGGGTTCCACATGTGTTTTTTCGATGTTTCCCGACCCCCCCCCCACTGGAAATCGAGGGTAAATTTGAGCCTTCGGGTTGGGTTGGGGTGGTTTGGTGGGTGGTGAGGTCCGCAAGGAGCCCGCCCCCCAAGAGGAAGGCGAGCAGCCGCGACAGGAAGAGGGCGGTGAGGCCCAGCAGCAGGAGCGTGTTGGGAATGGCCGCGCTCTGCACCATGCGCCCCGCGAAGACGGCGTCGCCGGTGAGGGAGTCCATCCACTCTTTGGCGACGCTGGCGGAGCTCGCCGAGTCGCGACTGGGAAAAACCTCGTTGTTACCGAGCATCCAGATCGCTGCGACAGAATGCACCCATACCGCGAAATACACCCACCACGCCATCCCCACCTACGATGCCGTCGTCACGCTCACCGACCTGACTCCCCCACCTCCCGTGACGTGGGATGCGGGCAAAAAGACGCACGGCGTGTGTTGTGTCCGCGTCGCCCCTCTCCCTCGCCCTCGACTAGGGATGCCCAGACATGCGATGCCATGCTTTTGTCAGTACGGGGATCCCGAACGCCCCGATCCTTTCCCCGGGACCGGTTTCTCATCCTGATTTTTTGTTCGACGGTCCTGGAGCTCGGCGAAAGCCCCCAAGGGCCGACAACGCCGAAAAAAGCCTCCCGTCCTGATTTTCTTCGCGACGCGGGCATGTCTGGGGGGAAAGGGGAGGGGGGTGTGGGGGGACTGGATCTGTGGCCGTGACGACGGTCTCCTGCCCGCCGCGAGGTGCTCCGTGTACATGGGCGGCACGTCGGAGCCCCGCAGCAGCACAAGCTTGTCGACCCAATGCTGCCCGAACACCGCCAGGACCAGGGTGATCGACATGAACGGCATTCCGCTAGAGCCCATCATGGCGGCCAAGATGTGGCTGAGCTGGAGCGCCTGCATTACAGCCATTGTGAACTGTGGCGGGGTGTAGAGTTTCTTCAGCTCTTGCCAAGATTTGAGCCGACCTCTCCTTATCCATCGCAGGCATCCCAAGGCGTACGGCGTGAAAGCGTACAAAGGCAAGAACGATACAGACATTAGGAATATCTTGACAATCTGACCACCAACCATTACGAACCATTCTGCGTGTGTGTCATCGTATTCTCCATTTCCGAAGATGCCCAGGAAACCTGGACCGCCGATATAGACACCCTCTGCCTTCCAATTAACGAGCGCCGTAGTAAAGCCCAAAGTGAGGAAACACAGGACTGTGCTCATATATACTGTGAGGTGTTCCTGCAATGTCAAAGTCTTCTGACGAGTGGAAACGCTCAGGCGCGTAATTAAATCCTTTCCGAAAAAGTTCAAAACGGTAATCAGTACCCCTGACATGGAAGACCAAAATGCCGCCTTTTGTTGAGCATTCCACCACTCCTTGCATTCCTCCCAAATGCCAGTTGGATGGTCGTTCCACACGCCCTGATATCCACACGCGGCGCACACGCACTGATCTGCAGCGCTGCCACCCCCACCTACCGTACAGGTGACATCCGGCCCACAAGAGCCAGTCTGCGGCAGGGCGTCTTGAGCGGCATTCTTTGCCCATGACATGACGAGCAAGCAGGCGGCAATGGCCACAGCAAACACACCGACCGCTGGCCCCTGTTGTGAAAACCACTGGGCTGCGAAGCGTGCGGCATGAGACACAGAGGGGCGAACTGGGCGCACGTAACCTGAATGATTGTCTGAAGCTCTCGGCAGAAATCCCACCAGCCCTTTGGGCGTGAGTGGTTTAGGGAGCTCTCTCTGTCCTCAACCCCCCTTCTTCCCCTTCGGGGAGGGGTTTACCCCTCCCCCTACCCCCTCCCCCTGGGCCTGGAGAGGGAACCCCGCGGGTGGCCAGAGGGGCCTCTTTCGACTCCTTGGAGGGCTAAACAACGACACCCCTCACGAGGATTCTGGCCCCGACGGGGGGAGGAAGACAAAACCCTCTCCTCATCTTTGAAACCAAACACATTGATTTTACGACTGTTTCGGCCCCATGTTGGCCTTGTGAGGGGGCCGCGCTCCTCTTCCTTCATAGCAAAATCATTGATTTTACGACGGTTTTGGCTTCATTTTGTCCTTCTCAGGGGGCAGCGCTCAGTTGCGCTTCTGATGGGGGTCGCCAGAGGCCCCAAGATGACCCCAAGAGGCCCCCAGGAGGCTCCCAAGAGGCCTCCAAGAGGCCCCCAAGAGGCCCCCAGGAGGCCCCAAGAGGCCCCCAAGAGGCTCTCAAGAGGCCCCCAAGAGGCCCCAAGAGGCCCCAAGAGACCCCCAAGAGGCCCCCCAGAGGCTCCCAAGAGGCCCCCAAGAGGCTCTCAAGAGGCCCCCAAGAGGCCCCAAGAGGCCCCACGAGACCCCCAAGAGGCCCCCCAGAGGCTCCCAAGAGGCCCCCAAGAGGCCCCAAGAGGCTCCAAGAGGCCCCCAAGAGGCCCCATGAGGAGCCCGAACGACTCACACCAGGACGAGGGGCCCCAACGACTCATACCACGAAGAGCCCGAACGACTCACACCACAAGGAGGGGCCCGAACGACTTACACCAGGACGAGGCGCCCGAACGACTGACACCACGAGGAGCCCGAACGACTCACACCACGACGCGGGCCTCGAACGACTCACACCACGAGGAGCCCGAACGAGTCACACCAGGAGGAGGAGCAGCGCTCATACAAGCCCCCCAAGATGGCCCCCAGAGGTCCACCAGATGGCCCCCAGAGTTCCCCAGATGGCCCACAAGAGGTCCCCAGGAGGCACCACGAGGCCTCCAAGAGGCCCCTAAGATACCCCCAAGAGGTCCCCAAGAGGCCCGAAGAGGCGCCGAAGACGCCCCAAGAGGCCTCCGAGCGGCTTCCAAAAGACATCTACTACTACTTCTTCTCCTACGATTACTACTACTTCTACTACGGCTACTGCTCATACTCGTTGGACCACATTATTTGTACTACTACAACTACAACTCCTAGTACGACTACTACCAGGTTTATTCGTACTACTATGAGTCCTACTACTACTAGAATCCCACCAGCCCTTTGGGCGTGAGTGGTTTAGAGAGCCCGCTCTGTTCTCAACCCCCCTTCTTCCCCTTCGGGGAGGGGTTTACCCCTCCCCCTACCCCCTCCCCCTGGGCCTGGAGAAGGGGTCCGGCGGGTCGTCAGGGGGGTCAATTTCGACTCCTGGGAGTGCTAAAAAACGACACCCCTCACGAGGATTCTGGCCCCGACGGGGGGAGGCAGAAAAAACCCTCCCCTCTTCTTTGAAGCCAAAATCATTGATTTTCCTACGGTTTTGGCTCCATTTTCGCCTTCTGAGGGGGCAGCGCTCATCTTCCTTCATAGCAAAATCATTGATTTTACAAAGGTTTTGGGCTCATTTTGTCCTTCTCAGGGGGCAGCGCTCAGTTGCGCTTCTGAGGAGGTCGCCAGAGGCCCCAAGATGGCCCCAAGAGGCCCCCAGGAGGCTCCCAAGAGGCCTCCAAGAGGCCCCCAAGAGGCCCCCAAGAGGCCCCAAGAGGCCCCCAAGAGGCCCCCAAGAGGCCCCCAAGAGGCCCCAAGAGGCCCCAAGAGGCCCCCAAGAGGCCCCCAAGAGGCCCCCAAGAGGCACCCAAGAGGCCCCAAGAGGCTCCAAGAGGCCCCCAAGAGGCCCCACGAGGAGCCCGAACGACTCACACCAGGACGAGGGCCCGAACGACTCACACCACGAAGAGCCCGAACGACTCACACCACAAGGAGGGGCCCGAACGACTCACACCAGGACGAGGCGCCCGAACGACTCACACCACGAGGAGCCCGAACGACTCACACCACGACGCGGGCCCCGAACGACTCACACCACGAGGAGCCCGAACGAGTCACACCAGGAGGAGGGGCCCGAACGACTCACACCAGGACGAGGGGCCCGAACAACTCACACCACGAGAAGCCCGAACGACTCACACCAGGACGAAGAGCCCGAACGACTCACACCACGAAGAGCCCGAACGACTCACACCAGGAAGAAGGGCCCGAACGACTCACACCAGGACGAGAAACCCCAAACGACTCAAATCACGAGGAGCGCTTTCTCTCCCTCCTCCTCCGCCTCGTCCTTCTCCCGCTCCCCCCACAAGGAGGATGTACAAGGAGGCGGGAGGAAGGAGGAACAGGGGAGATATGCGGGGCCAAGCGGACACACGCCTGAAAAACACGACTGTCGGCATGCTTCGCAAGAGTTGCTGCTGTGAGATGGGCTGGTGGGGATACGCGAAGCGTAAATAATATTTCAACTGCATCCCATGTGAATTGCAATCGTGTCGGCTGGATCGTTCTTTGTGCAAGTAAGGTTTCCCGTGGTTGGGTAGATGCACGCTGCGCTTTGCAAGGTCAGCACTGAGTCAACACGCCAGGTATTCACCGGGGAATGTTCCTGGAACTTGGGGCCCGGGGGCAGCGAATCTGGCAGAATGTCAGCCCGCCAGTGGACCGCCCTCCCCACGCTCGCACCGCCCCCTTGGAGAAGGACAGCTGCTATGGCCCAGACCACGACGCGCGAAGCGCGATTATCTTCGCTGGAGAAACCAAAAGGTACAGATACCGTTACTTCGTTTAACTTTCCCCGGGGTGCGTTCTGACCAGAATCTCGTGGCGAATCCACCGATGGCTACGAGGGCCTCCCAGGCGACCCAGAACGAGGGAAAGGTAGCGGTATGAGTATATTTTCTTTCTTTGAGCTCTGGCCCAGACCGCGACGCCCGATCATCTTCGCGCCCCCGCGGATGACACATGCTTCGTGTTATTCACAGTCGTGATGTCGGCTCCTCGTTTCTCCAGACCGGAGGGCTGCTTCCCGCTCCTTCCTTGCTCCCTCTTCCTGCCCTCCTCACAGCTTGTTTGGACGACGCAGGCATACAGCCAAACATGTGGTCAGTTCCCCGGGCGCTTCTCAAAACGAGCCTGGGTCAGTTTTTGTTCTTAACGCTGGAGGGGCGAACGTGCTCAATAATCTGGGCCAATCTTCCGGCAACCTAATCAAGAGACGCTGGCCCAACGTTTCGGAGGAGGGAAGCTTCCAAATCATATGCTCGACAGTAAGTAGGACGCCGATTCAATCAGACTGGAATTTGGCCCGCCCGCCCGCCCAGAAGAAATACAATCAAACATCCTCGATTGCTGGAATCGGGAAACGCTTGGCATATACTCGGACACGATGCTTCAAACATGCATGCGTTGAGCGGGCGGCCTGTGGCTTCTTTATCTTCCAGCCGTGCTCCCCCTCGCTGGTTCGCCATCTCTCCTGTCGAACATTTCTCTGCTGTGAACCGACCCCGTGGACTCCTCTCGCGTCTGCTCCGCCCAAAACAAAAAAGTTTGTCAAAGAGTCGCGCGTGCATCCATACTTGCCCACCCATCATTCGAGCCGTTTCCGCTACAGTCAGCCCGTATACTGAGCACGCACGATCAAGATGCAAGGGCCTTGGGAGGCCATGCCGACACTTTGCGAGCGGGGCGCGGCCAGCAAAAACGGCCGAGCGCGAGAAGCCTATGGGGAGGACGCGCAGGCGCGGCGTGATGGGCTCCCCTGCTACAGCAGGCAACCCTGCAACGCCGCAGTTGGCCAGGAGCCCCGCGTCTAAGCTCGGAAGCAAGCGGCGATCCACCATGTCGGGCGGAAGCAGCACGTGTTAAAAGACAGCCTCGAGATCATCAGAGGCGATGGAGACCTTCTGATCGGCCTCCAGCGAGCCAAACGCCGAGGGAGTAGGTCATCGCGTCGATGGTGCGGCCACGAAGTCGCACTTTATGGCCCCCTGTGTCGAAGATGATCCTGGGACGCTCGCCTTTGCGCGTGATGAAAGACAATCCGAGGTCTCCGCCGTGGCCACGCTTCCAAGTCTGCATCCCGCGACTCCAGGCCTTTCTCGAAAAGGTGGCATACTCACGAAACTTCTGCTTGAGCACCAGGTCGACGCATTCGCCCCGGGAGCACGTCTCTAAGCGGAGGCTGCGAATGGCCTGGGGCGGTCGTAGCACGTGCTCCTTCTAATCAATAAGCCACGAGGCATCCACGTCACCCAGCAAGCCAGCCAACAGAACGTGCTGGGAGGGTGGGGGCCAGGCGATTTGGTCGCCGTCATAGGGAACGAGGGGTCCGCCACCGCTGGCGTAGCCGGGCGCGCCTGACAGGATCGCGCCCAGGAGCCAAAGTTGCCGTGCATATCACTCAGCACGTCGATTCCCTCGGACGCCCGCTCATCGGCATGCGCAGCCTGGAGACGGCGGTGGGCCACGCGGCGACTCGGAGATACTTGGCAAAATTGATCGGGCAGCCGCTCCAGAGCGAGCAAAGGGGACAGGTCACGCTGGCGGACCTCGCCCAGGCCCTCCCGGGGCGGCAGGCGGGCAAGAGTCAACGGCGGCTGGGAGAACCCCGCGTCCACGCTGCTGGCCCTCCGGCGCGCCGGGCCAGGCGACGCTGCGCTCGGCGACGCTGCGCCCAAAGGGCGCCGTGCTGGCGCCCGCGCGTGCATGGTCGCACCAGGCCCGACGCACCTGCGTCGGCGGGGCCCGCGGGGTCATTGGCGCCGCCCGTATCCTGGCCGCTGGACTCCGCCTCAAAGGACGCGACGCCTGGGATGTCCGACTGAATGGACAGCAGCGCCGCTAACTCCGACACCGTCATCATCATCGCGTCGATCGAAGCTGGGGGCCGACCCAGCTGCCTCGCCACCTCCCGCTGCACGACCGACTCCCGGCTGCGGGCGAGGTCCAGCTGGCGCTGGAGCTCCTCTCTGCAGGCAGCCGACGCGCCTCTCTCACGGCCCTCTGCCACTCGGCCAGCGACGTCGGCGGCGGCGCGCTCTCGTGGCGAAGCCGCGCAGGCGGCAGCGCCGGCGGCGGCCGCTTGCAGGCTGGGGCCGGAGCTGAGCCCGCCTGCGCCCGCTGGAGGCGCGCCTGCCGCGGCGGGGCGCTCGCCGACAGCCGCCTCCAGGCTCGCTGGGCCAGCGCCTGCCCCCGCGGCCGTGGAGGGCGACCAGGGGGTCGCTGGGGAGTCGCGAGCTGCCTTGGCCAGCGAAGTCAAGGCTGCCTCGGCGGCCTGCGCTGGTCCACGGGCTCCCGCCAACGCGTCGACCTCGGCGTCCGAGTCGGGCGTGGGCCCAATGACCGGGCCCCGCGGCTCGTCAGATTCGGGCCCTGACGCGTGCCGGGCCGGCGGCCGCCCATTGATGAGGCAGACCCCGATCAACGGCTCCCACTCCATCCCGTCGCCTGCCGCGCCGTCGAGGTCCTGGTCGGGCTCGGACTTCGCGTTGCCGTCTCCGCCCAGGCCGCGACCCGGCTCCGCCTCCATCCCGCCGCGCAGGCGCCGCGTCGCCGTGCCGGCGCAACCGTCGCTCAGCCCGCCCGCGCGCAGGCAGGCAACAATGTCCAATAGGATTACGGACCCGTATCCGAGCACGACGTCCGTCACGTCCGCGTCGTTGGCCGCTGCCGCGGTGCTCTGGAGCTGGGCGACGCTGCCGTCGAGGTCGATGTCGACCGCGCCCAAGCCCGCGGGAGTGGTGGGAAGTTGCGAACGTAGACCGTCTCTTCGGTGGCGCTCGCAGTCGTCGACGGGCCCGGGGCTGGAGGAGGCGCGAGTGCAGCCGCCGCGCGCTCGCGCGGGCAAGTGGCCGGCGCGCCCTCGTAGGACGCCGAGGGTCGCGCCTGCTGTCCCGGGCTGGGCCGGGCCTCCCCGCTCGCCGGCCGCTCGAGCTGCGCCTGGTCGAGGGTCGCCGCCGCCGGGCGCAATCCGCCAGATCTCCAGCCGGAGAGCCAGCGGCAGGCCCAGGCGTTCTGGTCGTCGTCTGTTGCCCACCCAGCAGCAGCGCTCCGCTGAGCGCTGCCGCCGTGGGCGGGTGAGAAGGGCGAGCAGTCCAAGCGCGAGGCGCGCCTAAGGACGCGAGATGTTGCCCGAAATTTCTGCGGAGCGCGAGTGCCGGAAGGGGGGGGCGCCGCTGGCCCGGCGCCCCCGCTGCCGCGCGGGCCCCTCGATGCGCGGGGCATGCGCAACCCCGCTGCGCGCAGCGACGGAACAAAGCTGGGCGGTAACACCCTTCATGCAAGATGCGCGCCCCGTATCTTGGCTCCCTGAATTAACGCGCGCGCTCTCGCCTGAAATCACGGCGGAGGCCGCGCCAAACTAAGCGAGCAGGGGCCCTCAGTGAATGCGCCCTCCTCGATCGGCCGAGGGGGGCCGACTGAGGCGCCTGCAATTGGGGCTGGGGCGCATGGGGCCGCGCGGTCGACAGGGCGGCCTGGTGCGGGACCGGGGCTGTTTGAGCCGCGGCCTGCGGCGTCGGGGGGGGGGGGGGGCTCGGGGGCTTCCTCCCCGGAGGGGCCGACGGGGGCATCGACTGCTGCTTTGGGCTCCTCTGCGCGGCAGGCGTTGGCGAGTGCGTCGGCGCCCCCCGCTGGCGCGCCTGATTCGGCCGCGGGCGGCGCCGGGCCGACTGCGAGCTCGTTGACGTTGCGGCGTCTGGGCGAATGGGCGCGTCGGCCAGGGCGTTGCTCAGGTCGGCGGACTGCGCCCTGGGCTCGTATATGGAGTTGAGCATGCCCGCTTGGGTAGTCATGAAGTGGTTCTGTCGACTCTGTAACAGAGGCGACTTTTGCTCCTGGGCTGCGGACGCGAATTTCTCGCGCGTCGGCGAGGCAAGCGAGCGTGCTAGAACCGCGCGTGGGGGCAGGGGGGCGGGGCGGCGAACGCGGGTTCAGGGGTGCCGAACTCCGCTGCGTCCTCGTCGTAATCGTCCTCGATGTGGTCTACGATGGCTTGGTGGTCCGATGGCGGGCCCGTGTCAGCTGGCGCCCGGGCGTTCTCTCCCGCCGCCGCATGGCGCGGCGCGGGGGCGGCAGGCTCGAGCTTCAGGGCATTGCTGGGTGGGAGCGGGGTGCCCCCCGGAGTCGGAGTGGGGCCCGAAAGACCCCTGGCGGTGCTGAGCGAAGGCGAGCATCCATGCCGGGCGGTTCGCCGCGGCGGGCGCCGCGGGCTGGGTGGTCGGGGCTGCTGAAGGGGGGCCCGGCGCCGGCAACTCCTGGGCGGTCGCCTGAGGCGCCAATTTAGGGGGGGGCGGCCTCCTCGGGCATGAGGGCGATGGCCCATGGTTGAGCGCGGCCTTTGACTTTCAGGGTGGTAGCGGGCGGTGTCGCGTCGGCCTTGGGGGGCGCAAAATTAGCGGTAGTGGCGTCGCCCCAGCCCGCGTGGTAAACCTCGGTGACCCAGTTGGTCTTCAAGATGCTGAAGTTGGCCGCGCGTAACCACCGCTGCGTTTGCCCGCGGCGCGGTGCTTGGTAGTTGCCGACGTGGCGGTGGTGCCACGAAGGGCGAGCGATGCAGATTTGGCAACTTCGGACTGTGTGGGGGCTCGCAGGCCGATGCGGGATCCTTTCTGGCCTGGCCTGCGATGTGCCCCGATGGCCGCTAGCTTGGCTGACTGAGCATTTGCCGTTGCGAGGTCTGGCCCGGGGTCTGGGTGCCAGACGAAGTCGCGCTTGTCGGCGGTGTCTGGCGGTGCGGTGCCTCGGCCGAGGGGGATGTCGAAGGTCGCCCATTGTTAGCCAGACGCACTGAGCACGTCGTGGACGTGAGCAGGCTGATGCCAAACATGGCCGACAAACTGCGCTTGCCTGCCTGCGTCCCGTGGCGGCACGGGGACCTGCAGGGCCCGGCGAAGGCCGCGTGGGGGAAACTCGCCCCCGCAGCAATTCAAAACCTTGTTGGAGCTCTGCGTCAAGCGCCAGCTTCCTAGGGTTGGCTTTGGCTTGGTGGCGCCCGCTGCATGGCTCGTTGTTGAGCAGACCCCTATCCTGAGACAGGCTTGCGTTGTCCTTTTGTCTGGGGCGCCGCCTGCGAACTGCTGTGTGAACAGTTCAGTGACGGCTCCGTCGGTTGCGGCGGTGGCGCCGTGCTCCCAAATGGTGCCACGACCCGCGTAACTTGCAACGCTGGATCGAGTTACGCTTCCATGGCGTTCTGGATGCATTGGGCCTCGGTGCGTCCGAACGAGTAAATAGTAGCATCGAGGTGGGTGGGTCGTGGTCGAATGGAGTGTGGTGTCCGCCGCGTGACGGGGACCTTGCAGTCGTGTCCTGTGTACTGCGGATCCTGAGGGCCGAAGACGACCACGGCGAGGGGTTCGTCCTGACGTTGGAGCGCAGCCAGGATGGCTGGAGCATCTTCGGCCGTGTACAGAGAGACTGAGCTCTTGTGGGCGGTCGTACCCGTGTCCGTGTCTACCGCCGGCTCGGGGGCCTTGGAGACAGGCGTCCCAATGGCCCGGGTCCAAGGAGTAGCATGGGGTAGCGACCAGGGCCTTGGGCGGCATTTGGCTGGGCCTCATCGCCCATGGCATTTTTGGCGCGGGTTCGCTCGTACTGGATTCGGGTCCAGGAGACCTTGTGAGGTGCGCGCAGGCGGTAGGGTGCGCGTCGGAGGTCTTCTGGGACACCACGGTGGGTGGTCCAGACCAACTCCTGTGCGTCGCCGGGTCTCTGGGCAAGCTCGTTAAAGGCAGGCACTGAACGGTCGCCTCTGCCTTGGCGGAGAGCCTCGACGCATGCGTCCTTTCGCGCGAGCTGACTCTCGGGGGCGGGCGCTGTGCATCGGGGGCTTGGCTGCTGAGCATCCGCGCGGCGGTGCGGGCGAGGCGGTGCCATTGCGCGCGCAGGCGGGGTAGAAGGATTGACGTATCAGTTGCGCCCCGGGGGGCAGGAGCGGTCTCGCCTCGAGGCGGCCACGTCAAAGGCTCGCAGGCACCCCTGTGCCTTGAGCCGAAGCTAAGCGAGAGAAAGAGGGAGAGAAAGAGAAGGAGAGAAAGGGAGAGAAAGAGAGAGAGAGAGAGAGAGGAAGAGAGAAAAAGAGAACGAGAGAGACAGACAGAGGAAAAAAGACCACTCAAACCCACCACGCCCGCTTTGCGCCTCTAGCCCCCCAAGAAGTTTCCCAAGGCTCCCCAACAGGGCCCCTGGAGAGCCCCACGATGACCCCAACGGGCCTCCATTGTTGGCCTCCTTGTTTCACAATCTTTTTTTGCGTTTGCTTCTGCCGACGGCTCGCCTTGGCAAAGGTGCGACGTGTTAAGAACTCTGTCCTCGCAGGTTGCCAGCCACATTCTCAGGTTGAATGGTTGCCCTCGGCTTGGTGCGGGCCACATTCCACGTCCAGAACGCTGCCTTCGCATTGGCACCTCGCCTTGCCGCCAGCCGCTCTCTTCAGTCGTGGAGGTGGGGTCTGTTCGGTGCCGGCCACGTTGTTGTGTTCGACTCGGCGTTCGTGCTCGCAAATTGCGGGCACACGTGCGCGCAGGTGCTGCAGTAGGGTCCAGCAAATGCTTTCCTAGACTCGCGCAAATCATTCGTCAATCAATTACTAGAACCCCCACCACAGATCGCACGTAAAACCGTCGTTGGAAGTTGCCAGATACGAGCGCTAAAATAATGCCGCGTTTGAACATCACTCTGCGAGTGTTCTGTGGAGAATGTGCAAACGGACGGTTGAGATCAACAGCCACGATTCCCCTCCCCCAACCTCCCGCAGACGCCGACGGGAATGAGGGGCGGCTTGAGCTAACAAGGCTTCAGACCGAAGCAGAAGCCCGCCGCAGGCAACACACGACGACGACGACGACGACGACGACGACGACGACGACGACGACGACGGCAACGACGAACGACGATGACGACGACGACGACGACGACGACGACGACGACGACGACGACGACGACGACGACGACGACGACGACGACGACGGCAGCGCAGCCCGCGCAGGAAAAACCCTGCGCAACCCAGACTCGGCGCCGCCGTTGGGCCTCTCACGGGAGCCCTGGCCTGAGCCCCCACCTCGACTCTGCGCCGCGGGGCCCCCTAGGATGCCGTGGCCACCCCCCGTTGCCCTTCCCCCTTGCCCTCCCTTTCCTCCTCCTCTTCGTACCTCCTCCTCCTCCTCCTCCTCCTCCTCCTCCTCCTCCTCCTCCTCCTCCCCCTACCTCGTCCTCCTTCTCCTCTCGCCCAACTCCTCCTCCTCCTCCGCTTCCTCCTCCTCCTGCTCCTCCTCCTCCTCCTCCTCGTACCTGCTCCTCCTCCTTCTCCTCCTCCTCCTCCTCCTCCTCCTCCCCCTGCCTCGTCCTCCTTCTCCTCACACCCTCCTCCTCCTCTCCTCCTCCTCCTCTTTCTCCTCCTCCTCCATTTCCTCCTCCTCCTCCTCCTCCTCTTCCTCCTCCTCTTTCTCCTCCTCCTCCTCCTCCTCCTTCGCCATCACCGATGCCCCAAGCCGAAAAGATAACACTAGTATGAATAATGTGAACGCTATAACACCTGCGCGCCCCGAGTCACCACGCGGGAGCGCGAGACGAAATGGAGTCGCGTGAGCGGAATACCTTCGCTGGGACAAGTGTGTTGTCATCCGCGTAGACCCTAAACACGCCCCGAAAAATGCGCCACTGTCTTCGCATTTTCTCTCCGGACAATGCAAATTAACTGCTTTCCTGCAAGGCTTTTATACGAAACTGTGGGCGAACTTGGCAAGGCCTTGACATTGTGCTCGCCGCACATTGCGCTGGCACAGTCTACGCGCGCACTACTCGTTTTCCCCCACCTCTCTCTTTGCCAGATGTGCGCCTGATCGTTTATGATCGTCCTCTCGTTCTCTCTCTTGCTCTCTGCCTGTCTCTCTCTCTCTCTCCTTCTATGTCCATGTGTTGTTCTATGGCCCCCCCCCGCGTTCCTCCATGCATCCCCAACTCGTTGTCTTCTCTCCCTCGCTTTTTTTGTTTTCTATCTCTCTCTCTCTCTCTCTCTCTCTAGTCATCTGCCTGCTTCGATCACTCTCCATACCCCATCTCTCTCTCTCTCTCTTTCTCTCTCCCCCCTCTCTCGCGCATGCTGACATGATAACGCACCATGTCGGTATAACAACGTTATCAGATCCTTTCTCTCTCCCTCTCTCGCTCACTGAACATGTTTACTGCTTCTTGTTTATACCTGTTTGGCTCTCTGCTGTTTCCCCCCCTCTCTCTGGAGCGAGCGCCGCTACCAACTACCGTCAGACAGCGACCAACCTTTAGTCGAAGTGTTTGGCGGAGCGCCAACCGAACGACGGGGCGGGCGAGGTTAAGCTCGCCCGCCTCGTGGGCGACGCGGGGAGGCGGGCTACGCCTGCTTTGTGTGCGCGAAGCACAGCTCCGATATGTTCGCCTTTTCTCTCCGACTGGCCTGAGGTGAATCTCACCAAGCCTGGAGATCCCTGTGGCAATCATCTGCGGGTCTCCCAAGTGGGATGGTTTAGCAGGGGGCGCTCCAAAGGGAACTTTCAGGATCCCCCCAGTAAGCCTCAGGATGCCTGAGGAATCCAAAGGACACCTACGAACTCCTTCTGGGACCACTGGAGATCACGAAATAATCTAAACTTTCATACGGAACACCCTACGGAACAACAGGCATCAGATGGAGCCCCATGGACATCCCAAGAAACACTTAAGGAGTCATGAGAGAACCTCCGGCATCCGCCCGGATTCCTTACAACACCGCAGGACTTCTCAAGGAGACCAATGGACATCTAAAGAAGTCCCAGGCAACCTATAGACACCTCAAGAGAAACTGAATGAACCCCTAATGTAGAGTAGAGGGCTCCCAGATGGGGGCCGTGCAGGTGGGGTCGGAGGATCGCGCCGCATCGCCGATGCATAGGCGATGTGTGGACGACATCGGCGATACAGCGGCGACGCCTGCGTGGAGAAGATCGGGCTCCACATCGAGCCGCATCGCCGATACATCGGCGATGCGGCGCGATCTTTCCCACTCCATCTGCTCGGGCCCCATCTGGGAGGCCTAGATAATGACACCGAAGGCACTCCTCGGGAACGAGACCCCCCCCTCTCCCCCGCGAGAAAGGCATTGCCCTGGCGCGCGAGGTCACTCGGATCGGTGGGCGAGAGACCCGTGAACAAACATCGCGGAGCCAGGCCTCCGCCGATGCGACGCACGGGGAGCAGCCCCGCGCGAGACACTCGCGCCGAAGCGTGCCCAGTCGCGCAGCGAAGCGCCAACCCTTCGGTGGCAACTCATGGGAGCCTCCCGTGCCATCTTGTTGGCTCCTGCGAACCGACGCTCGCCGACGACGCTAGTCGACGCCAAATCGACGCTCATCGACGCTGAGGCGGTTTTCCTCACCGATTACCAAGCGCTGGCGCACGCTGGTGCACTCCATACGTGTAAGTTCGAGGACATACAAGGATCCTGTGCTTTGCTACCGGGCAACCCCTTCGCGGAACGAGGGCTCCGCACGAAGATCGCGCGGTGAGGGCCCCGTCGCTGCGACGCATGTGAGCCACCGCGCGTGACGCGCGAGGCGCCAGCCCCTTCGCGCAGCGAGGCCCCGACCGCCCGATTGCAGCGCGAGAATCCGGCGAATGCGACGCAAGACGACCTCCCTGATTTGAAGGGGGCCGCGCGGGGGTAGAGGGGATGAAAACAATACTTCTCGGGCGCAGACGATGCAGGTGTGTTGGGGGAGAGGGGTGTGTGGGGGGGAAGCGGGAAGGGGGGGGGGGCTGGGACGCGGGCAGCGCAAGCGAGCACTGGAGTACCCCACCCCTCCACAATCATGATGAGGGGGCGGGGCACGTGCGCGCAACTACTGCAAGTCTCTTGATTTTTGGTCTCTCTCTCTCTCTCTCTATCTCTCTCTCTCGCTCTCTCCACCGTGCCGGCCCTCCCCGTCAATCACCACTCTTTTTTCCGGGTGTGCTGCTGCGAAGCGCTGCGAATAGCTGACCACGCAATGCCTCCAGCTCTCCCGTGAAGAGATGTCCAAATTAGTCCACAAGATGTCGCTGGGATTCTCCGCAACTTCGACCTGTATAGGCGTCCCTTGGAAATTCAGCATTCGAGGCTGGAGGTAACGTGCCATAGGTAGACTGCTAAGGCGGTACTCGTCCACAATAAACTGTTTGTACGACGGGTGCCTGAAAACAACGAACGCCAGGATGACGGGCCGATCGTCAAGCAGGGACTTTTCCCTCACCATGTCCCAGAATGCCTTCTTCTTCTCGTCCTGCCTCCCGCGGGAGGACTCCGCGGCGGCCCACTCTCGCGAGAGTCTGAGCACCTCGCCCCCGTAGTCGTGGACGAGGTGGACCTGCGAGGAGCTTGAGCCCAACGGCCGGGCAGGAGTCCCTGCTCGCCTCCACCCAGGACGAGGAGCGAGACGAGGGGGGGAGAGGCTGGCGGGCGGGGGGTTGGGAAAGTGGAGGAGGAGGAGGAGGACGACGAGGGGGGGGGATATGGGGCCAGAGAGGGACAAGCGGTCCAGGGGGGGGAAGGCGAACCAAATGCGCTCGGAGCCATATCTGACGTCCTACCACTTCCTGCCATCCTTTTGCACCGCGTTGAATCCATCTCTGTTTGCAGAGTCGGGTGTGGGGAAAAGCCTTGGCCCAACTAAACGAGATGCAACATTTCGTAGCATATAAGAACTCAAGTCGGAGATCATCAAAACGCTGTCTCAGGAATGCGACCAGTGCCCGGGCTGGGGCGATAGGCAGTAGGACGTACGCACATCAAAGCGTTTCCACTACACGAAGAAAATAACGACATGCCAGAGCCACTCTGACGTGACACACGCGGCATGCGGATGCAAGGGCTTAATTGTTCTAAAAAACGCCTAATGCGTTTTTCCCCGTCTTCAACTATCCGGGTTGCGGTTTACAACACAGAGAACAGCAACCCAACACAGAACAACAACGACACCGACTGGGCACGACACGAACGACACACAACAACCCAACACAGAAAAAAAACAACCCAACACAGAAACCAATTGCCAGAAACGGAACACACAATCAGCGACGGATGTTTAAAACAATTAGAAGACTGATCGCAACACGAACCGAACACGGCGAGGCGGCAATCCCGCAGCGGAGAAGCAAACGGCGCCGAACACAGAACAACAAACGTCGATCCTGATAGCGGACAACCGCCCCCCCCCCAGCGCCGCAAAAAACTGAAACATAACGGAAAACCGCTAAACAAAAAACGAACAGACAAAAAACGAACAACACAAACAGCAATTAAAACAAACACACAAACAACGAAAAAGACAAAAACGAAAAACGAACGTCTAAAAGCAAGGGTTTGGCCAGTGCCGCAGCGAGAGCGGCGGAAGCCCGACGGAACTTCTAAAATGCGGCACGCGCTGCAGGGGAACCACTTTTGTTGTGCGGGTGCAGGACTACAACTAGCGGTGCGGCGAGAGCACCGCTCCTGTGAAGACCATTCCACGTGGCACTCTTTCGATCTGCGGGGCGAGAGCGAACCTCTTCCGATAGATGCCAAGCGGGCCGCGCACAGCACTAATCAGGGAGGGAGGGCAAAAGAAGGCGGGGCCTCACGGCAAGGCCGAGCATTTCATGTGGCACATGCTGCACGGGGAACTCCAATGCCGCTGATGCAGGAGAGCGGCCACCGCTGCGACGAGAACGTCGCGCCTGCAGACGGAGGGTCGCAGAACTTGGTACTTGGGATAAGCCCTACAACGGGACCACCACCTTCACTGTGACCAAAGTACGGGCAGCGCTACAGTGAAGGCCCTTTAGAGATCGTTCAATGGGGCAAGCGCTGCAACGTCTTTTTTTGTTTTGACAGGCCGAGAGCGTTCTGACTTGAAAGAACCAGCATCGACATACAATTCGGGGCAGTCCGGTGTATAAGAAATCTACGTATACGTTATCGGCGGGCGCAGCTTAACGACAGCATC
>CAUYUJ010022248.1:100000-117500 GCA_963575745.1 Prorocentrum cordatum
AAGAGAAGCAAGGGCTCCCAACTTCGCGCTTCGCGCTGCGCGAAGCGCGAAGTGCGAATAACTTCGCGCTCTCGCGCCACCCCCCCAAAGGGAGAAAAGGAGGACAAGGAGGAGGAGGAGAAGGAACGAGGACCGCGAAGCGCGAAGCGCGAATAACTTCGCACCCTCGTGGGAGCCCTTGAGAAGTGCCCTGGAGAGCTGGAGCGAGCCCCTCTGGCCCTCGCAGAGGGCCCAGAATATAGCGGCCACGGCGGGACCAGCTTCGCACTGGCCTTGAAGGCGCTGGGGCCCCCATGCGAATTCTGAAAAGCTTCGAGGCTCCCCGCCCCCCTCTCTCTGCAGACCTCCTGCTCCTCCTCCTTCTCCCCTAGCAGGATCTATCCCCAAAACGCCTTCCAAAGGGCCCCTGAACGGCCCAAGAGGGCTCCAAGATGGCCCAAGAAACGCTCTGAAAAAACCCGGGAAGCCCCCATAGGCCCTAAGAGGCTCCAAAAGGCGCCCAAGACGCGCCAAAAAGGCTTCCAAAAGGCCCAAGAGATACCCCACGAAACCCCAAGAGACCCCCAAGAGGCGCCGAAACCACCTCCAAGAGGCCCCGGAAAGACCTCCCACGATACCCCAACACATATACACGAGGCCTCATACCCACAACCCAGACAGGGTGGCGGAGTGGGCCGAACGCAAGTGGGAAAACTCCAACGTGTCAATATGCAATGATAATTCCTATCCGCCCCGCATGATATGCCCAGATGCGCCAAGGCAGCTCCGAAACGCACCGACGCGACGCTGATATATATATATATATATCATTATGATAGAGAGGGGGCCGGCGGCAGGGGGCGACGCCCTTACGGATAAACGAATGCGCGCGCATCATACTGTTTGACAAGGATGAAAAAAAGGGTTGGGGGCGATGCCCGGTCAGGCTGGGACGGTCATAAGAAACATACACGATGGAACACATTGTAGCATCGCGATGTATGTCGATAGCTCGGCGAGCGGGGGAACCGTGGTGGAGCCGATTTTTCTTTTGAACAAAAGGTCCTCCAGGGTGCAACTAATTTCTCTTCGCAATGAGTCGTTCACTCCATTGCTCGCGCAAGCATCCCACCCACCCGCCCGCAAATTAGCTTGCAAAACAAGTGTGGCGGCGACTGCGATGATTGCTTGGAGTTGGCTGGGGCATCTCCGCGGCAGCGCAAGCCCGCGCATGCTCGCGCGCGCAGCGGCCAGATAGTTTGACGCTCGCGACGCGGCCGCGGTGGCGTTGACTGCTAGGCACTTCCCAGCGGGCACTGCAGTGCGAGTCGGCGACTTGGGCCGGCGCGGTATCATGGCAAGGCCGGCAACGGTGGACGCGATGATGCTGGTAGTGATGCTGGTGCCGATGCTGACAACGACGACGGCAACGCCAATGACGGCGCCGTTGCTGATCACGCCGACGACGATGACGGCGCCCTCGCGTCGGTGATGCGCGCGCTGCGCGCGCGGCCCACGCGCGCGAGTGGCCCGCGTGGCATGATTCGCTGCGGGTCATGCCCCCCCCCCCCAGCACGCGCGCAAGGGCGTTCGAGTGATTTCGACGTGCGGCGTGAGGTGCCCGTGTGGCTGAATGTAAGAATGTAA
Organism: Prorocentrum cordatum; assembly: GCA_963575745.1. Classification (NCBI taxonomy): domain Eukaryota; class Dinophyceae; order Prorocentrales; family Prorocentraceae; genus Prorocentrum; species Prorocentrum cordatum. The sequence goes on from CAUYUJ010022248.1 coordinate 101,627, forward strand.
CGGACATGTTGAGCAACCTGCGTTTTTCTCAGGATTCGCAAGGGCCCGGGTGCGACTTGTTGGTTTGTCTTGCATCTTGTTGCGTTGTAAAAAACTTATTGTTATGACGCCACTGCTTGTTTAAAACATTGTTTTCGAATCGCTCTGTCTTGAACGCCTTACGACATCTAGCAAATTATTGGAGGATTTCGGCACGCGCGTGCGACGACGCGCGCGCGTGCGCACTCCATCTCGTTTTTTTGCATGAGCTTCTTACGACAGCAGGCGCGCAAGGGCTTCCGAGCAATTCCGACACGCGCGCGCAAAAGGCCAGTTTGGTAGCAAGTCAGGTTTTCATATTAATATATTTGTATACAGATATTCGCATTTATATATACACATACTTACAAACCATGTTTCCAACATTCGCGAGACACCGAACGCACCTTTTCAACATGCTTGTTGTGAAACCACGTGCTTTCGTATGTTTTCGGGACACTCGGTTTGGAATTCCATACGACACCTACAATTCTTTTTTAAGTCTCCGGCATGCGCACGCGATGACGCGCGCGTGTCAACTTCGTCTGTCTTTTTGTCAAGGGTTCTTGACAACTGATGGTTTTTGATGAAAGACTGCGCGCGCACAGTATTGTCTTGCAAATGATTAGGGGGGGTACCGATACCTGCCTGCCCGGGATGGTATGAACTCATGTAGGATGGACGATGGGGCAGAATTCTGCGTAAAGTGCACTACGCAAAAGGGGGCCGTTAATTCCGAGGGGGGGGGGGGGGGTAGATCCTAGTACTCCCTTAGAAAGGAGAATGAACGTATCTTTGTAAATCGTAGGTTGTCAATTCCCCTGCTTGCGCAACCACCTCGCCTTCCCATCCGCAGCTTGCTCCACAACGCCCACGCGGCCAAGGTTGCGAATGTGCTTCGCGCTGGCTGGCGCATCTCTGCGGCCGCGCTGGCGCGCCCAAGCTCGCGTGCACAACGGCTGGCTGGGTTGGCGCAGCCGATGCAGCCGCGATGGCGCTTGCCAGCGGGAGCTTCCCAGCGCGTCCCAATGGCTGTGATGGCGCGCGGGCACTTCGGTGCGGGTGTGTGACTCGGGCGCAGTGTCATGATGACGCCGACAACTGCATCGACGATGATGATAGTACTGGTGGTAGTGGCGGTGGTGGCGATGACGACGGCAAGACCAATCGATGACGGCGACGATGCTGGTGACGACGATGACAATGATGACGTCCATGCGTCGGTGATGAAAGTGCTTGGCTGATGATGGCGGCTCTGGCGATGATTGACAATGCGATGGTGCCGAACAAGTGCGCGCGCGCGGAAATGAAAGACACCAGGCAGACTTCCTGTTGGAAGCCATGTTCTCATATGCTTCTTAAGCGCTCTATCTTGAAATGCATCGGCGCCGATAGTGCTAGAGGGACTCCGACAGGCGCGTGGCGGCGCTCTCGTAACCCGCACGGTCTTATTTGAACCGGACTCGTGCGTTGGGCGCGTGCTAGATCGACGCGGATGAGTCGCGTCGTGAAGTAAATGATCGATCCACCAACCCGGAAAGGAATCTAGAACTGTAACACATGGCAGCGTTTTCAAAGACACCTGATTGGGTGACGGGCAAATGCAATGCTGAAGGTATCGATCTTGATGTACCCTGTGCTGTGCTGCGCCGTGCTGAATTGCGATGTGCCATGCCGCGATTGTGCTCTATAGCCTCGTGGATCGAGTCCTCCTTTGCATCCGAGTCCTGACCGAACTGATCTGGATCTTAAGCTCGAGCTGCCTGAACACGTAGTAGCTGCCCCAGAGCTAATGGACAACGGGACATGCCAGGAGGACGCGCCGCGAAACGTCCCAAGGGATGCGCCAGGCGACGTGCCAGGGGACGTGCCATGGGGTCGCACCGCGGGACGTGCCAAGGGGACGCGCTACGGAACGTGCCAATGGATGTGCCACGGGATGTGCCAGGGGACGCGCCACGCGACGTGTCAGGGGGACTCGCCAAGGGACGCCCCACGGAACGTGCCAAGGAACGTGCCAAGTTGCAATGCTGAGTGTATCGATCTTGATGTACCGTGCCGAAATCTGTGCTGTGCTGCGCCGTGCTGAATTGCGATGTGCCATGCCGCGATTGTGCTCTATAGCCTCGTGGATCGAGTCCTCCTTTGCATCCGAGTCCTGACCGAACTGATCTGGATCTTAAGCTCGAGCTGCCTGAACACGTAGTAGCTGCCCCAGAGCTAATGGACAACGGGACGCCAGGAGGACGCGACGCGGAACGTCTCAAGGGACGCGCCAAGCGACGTGCCAAGGGACGTGCCATGGGAACGCACCGCGGGACGTGCCAAGGGGACGCGCTGCGGAACGTGCTGGGGACAAGCGTTTCGCTCGAGACATCCTGTCAAAATCATCAGAATTCCTTCGCGCGGGACGCGGCACGCGCGAGACATCCTCGGAATCCCTGCGAGCGGGACGTGGAAACAAGCATTTCGCCTGAGACATCCTTTGAATTCTGGCCCCCCACGAGGCCCCCGCTCGAGATATCCCCCAATTTTGCAAAACCAGCGTTTCGCTAGAGACATCCTCAACAAATTCTGAAAAACAAGCGTTCGCTCGAGACATCCTGTCAAAATCCCAAGAAATCCAAGCAAAACAAGCGAATTAGTCGAGACATCCTCAAAATTCCTGCGCGCGGGACGCGGCACGCGCGAGACATCCTCGGAATTCCTGCGCGCGGGGCGCTTTTCGGACGCTCCGCACCTTTTTTCTACGAGGGAAAACGGGGGTCTGCGGACCTTGTCTTTTCATCGAGGATCCGAAATGGGGGGCGCACTTTCCTCGAGCGGGCACGCACGAAACGCACTTTTAAACACAAATCAGCACTTTACCTTGCTACTTACGCAGAATAATTTCGCCGGCCCTCAACAAGTTCAAAGCCGGGGGTAAACCATCTAAAAGAGAACCCTGGGCCGACGCCCCTTCCGGGAAAAGTGCGGCTCGTGGGCGAGACTGCCGCAGCCATGAGACTCATGCTCTCGGCATGGGAGCGCGGGCAGAGTACCTGCGATATCTGTGACGAACGACCTACTGAACTTTCAGGTCTGAATGGGGCCCACGAGCACACCACTAAATGCGCACACGTGGCAGGATCCCCCCACATTTTCCCACAGGTTCTAGGTTTTTGTCTTCCCCCACGCTTTCCATATTTGCCCATCTTTTCTGGGGAAGTCACGATTAATTGTGTCTGTGTGTGTTTTCCCCTCCTGCATGCTGTCCGGTGGACATGCATGCAGGACTTGGTATGATTTCGTCATGTGCCCGCACATGTGGACACTGTGCCGCTTCTTCAAACAAGCGTCCTGACGAATGGTACCGTGAGGTACGCGAGCTATCGCGAAACATATCACTTGCCAAAGATGTGGGGGGTGGGGTGGGGGGGGCGATGCCCGGTTGGGCTGGGATGGAGTGGACTCACGCGGGAAATGAGCGATGAAACAGAATCGTGTGTGTGAGTCGAACTGCTCCAAAGGGCCTCGATCGCTTCGGGGGGGGGGGAGGTGGCGGCGTCTGTCTTCTTTTGAGCAAGGAGAATCCGTCGACACCTCGTGGGTGTCCAGGCGTGAGAGATCTCCCCCCCTCCACTGGCCATCGCTCGGACGTCCATTCCCTGTGTGTTTTTTTCGGTTTCGTGCGTGGGTTTTTCGCCAAATGATCAAGGATGCTCCTCGATAGTCCTCGCCGAAGGAAAAACGCACACGTCCGAGCGATGCCAAGTCCAAGGTCCCCCGCCCAGGGGCCCCAAACTGCGCGTTCGACCACTCTCCCCCCTGGCCTGCGCCGACTCCTGGCCGAGCTCGCAAGGGGGGTCCAGCCCCCCCCGAGCTCCATGTGGAGCTTGAAGACAGCGCCTGCGGCCTCCCAAACAGCCCCCATGATGGTCCAAGAGGGCCCCGAATCGCCCAACAATCTCAAGACGCCCAAGATGGCCTCCAGGCAGCCCAAGATGCCTCCAAGACGCCCCTAGAGGCCTCCAAGAGGCCCCCAAAGAGGGCCCCAAGCAACTAATGTCCCGTTCCCCCTGGAAGCAATTCTTTGGTATGGTATGCGCATTTTCGCGTTTTGGGATGCCCAAGACGGCCGAAGAGGCCCCCAAGAGGGCTCGAAGGCGGCCCACGAGTGCCCCAAGACGGCCAAAAAAACCTTCAAAACGGCCAAGAAAGGGCCCCAAGGCGGCCCCAAGATGGGGCCAACAGGGGGAAGCCGAGTAAAAAATCTGAGCCTTCGGCCCCAAGACGCCACCAGGTTGCCCCAAAAACGCTCAGCGGCTTGAAACAAAAAAACAGGGAGCCCCAAAGGGCCCCAAGAAATCTCCCCCAACCCCCCAGGAACCCCCCACGAGGTCCAAAAATTGCCACCCACACGCCCCCGAAAGGCCTCACGAGACCCCATCAACCATCCGATTGGCCTCGGACCCGCAACCCAGGCACGATGGCGAGATGGGCCGAAGGCCATTCGACGATCATTATTTTGGTGTTTTGACAGGTGCCCGCCGTCTGTGAACGTGGGTTTTCGCCCCTTTCCCTGGGAACGCTGAGATTGTCAGCCGCGCATAATTCAACGACCTCAAGGATCATCCCTCAGGACTCTGCCAGCGCCCCCCCTACTCTCCCGAGGGCGCTCCGAAGAGACCCTGCGAAGCATCCCTGAGACTCTAACCAAAAACCATGCCGAGATGGACCGAAAGCCATGAGAAATTTCACGGTTCAAGAGCTCACACATGGTCTCCAGATCCAAAATGAAATCATGAGTTCCGGAGGTGCCGGAATCGTCCCGCACGGCCACCGGAGGCTTGAGTTAAGAACCCAATGCCAGATCTTGACTTTTCCTCCTCCTCCCCCTCCCACTCCTCCTCCTCCTCCTGCTCCTCCTCCTCCTGCTCCTCCTTCTCTTCCTACTCCTCCTCCTCCTCCTCCACGTCCACATCCCCTTTATCCTCCTCATTCGATCATCCTTCTTCTGTTTTGACGCATGCCCGCCGTCTGTGAACGTGGGTTTCGCCCGTTTCGACATGCGCGCACGGCGAACGCTGGGAATGTCATCTGCGCGAATTACAATGATCTCAAAAATCATCCCTCAGGACTCTGACAACGCCCCCCTTCTATCTCCCGAGAGCGTTCCGAAGAGACCCCGCAAAGCATCCCGGAGACTCTGACCCAAAACCATGCCGAGATGGAAGGCCATGAAAGATTTCACGGTCCAGGAGCCCGCAGGAGGTCTCCAAATCCAGGGTGAAAACATTCGTTCGGGCGGTGCGGGAATCGTCCCGAACGGCCACCGGAGGCCTGAGTTAAGGCCCCAATGCCAGATCTTGACTCTTCCTCCTCCTCCTCCTTCTCTTCCTGCTCCTCTTCTTCTTCCTCCTCCTCCTCCTCCTCATCATCCTCCTCCTCCACGTCCGCATTCCCCTCTTCCTCCTGCTCCTCCCTGCGGCCCCGAACATTCGCGCGCTGTCCCTAACGCTTCAGCGGCAACGGCTCTCACGCGCACGACTTGCACTTCAGGGTGCGCCTCTGGTGGGAACGCGCGACGTGCGGTCCAACGACGAGCGGAGATTGCGGGAAGCACTCGTGCGCTTGCCAACTGCGCGCCGTGAGGCCGAAGTCCAGGCAACCTGCGCAGACCACTTCTCTTCCCCTCATCACGTGCTCCGTGTCCTGCGCGCTGCTGGTGTGGCCCTGCCGCGGGAACTCCAAGGCTGCACGCCGCACGCGTCAATTTTCGCTCGAGCCGTTCTGCCGCATCGGCTTCACCTTCGCGGTGATGCCTTTCTTCTCACATGGCTCACACATTATTCTCTTTCCTCTGATCCCACGATGTCTTTGCACTTTTTTGGTTGTTTTTTATTTGTATTGTTTTTCCAGCGCGCAGCCGACTGATCCGCTGCCCCTCCAGGGGGCGATCAAGAAAACGCGAGAACGCACCAAACGCGAACCACGGGTAACGAGATGCCGGCAATATGCACCGAGCAAATCCGGAGTCGCGCGAGGGCCAACCTGCAATAGGTGAGCCAACACGTGAGACCTTGGCTCGTGCAGAAACTTGTGGCGATGCTTGCGCTGTCCGGGGAAGGGGGCTCAAAAGCACCACCAAGGAGGGGGAGGACAAGGGGGTCGAGGAGGGAGAGGGGAAATTCAGCAGTGCAACCGCCCTCGGCCACCGACGTCCAATCGAAGGTTTATGCGCCCCTGGGCCTACACAGCCGCCAAATATATAACCCCACATTACTCTATGCAATGAGCCCAGAACTGAAGCCGACACTGCGATGGGACGGGGCCGTGCGAGGAAGGGCACGAAGAGGAGGGGAGGAGCAGAGAAAGAAGAGAGCAGCACAGGCAACGCGAAGCAAGCTCGGGCGACAACATTCGGTATCGCGCAGAATCTGCCCATGCCCTTGCATTTGTTTGGGGTTCAAATGGCCCGTCCAAGAACGTCGCGCCGCATCCTGGCGCGCAGCACGTCCGCGGTTCCGACTCTGCCTCGGCCTTCCTCTCGCGATTCGCCGCTTCGCAATTCGCTTTCCGGACCGCCTTCTCCCTCCACTTTGCGCATGCCCGGCGCAGCCTGCCACCGCTCCGTCTCCCTTCTTCTTGTCAGTCCGACACGTCCGTCTCCTTTTCCATCAACGCCACGCACGCTCCATTCGAACACTGCACGCAGATCACGATTTCTTCTCACTTCGCAGTGCCAACGCGCGACTTCTGCTGCGCTTTCTTGCCAGCTCATTTTCCGCAATACTTCGCCCGGACGTGCTCGCCCTCGCCAGCGTCGCCGACCCCCTCACCGCCCCCGCGCCCGCCGTCCAGCGACGCCCCTGCACCTTCCATCGCGTTCGTCGCCCGCGCCGCGCACGTCTTAGACGCCTATAGAAGAAGCCTTGCTGGTGATGTGCCGAGCTTCTGATTCACAAACACAAAGTGAGGCCACCTACGACCATGTCGATAAATCGACCCCGTGCGATATCACCAATAATGCCTAGACCTGAAAAATGATTGTCAGCATCGCTATTCGAATGGACGATTTTCCGACCGTTGGATTGGAAGACGACGAGCATTGCGTGACCATATAGAAGGCACTCCATGGGAAAGGGCTTCCTGCCTTCATTGTGAATATCAGGTCGAGCTGCGCCTTGACTCCAACTTCGTGTTGCCCCCAAACCGACGATTCGCAAACCGCACTCACGCGACTGGTATGAGTCCTGAGCGGAGCGGGGCCCTGAGCGAGCCAGCCGCGCTCTGAGATTTCCCAGCTGGAATGAGCTTCGGGGCCAGTGGTGTTTCGCCCAGACAGGTCTCCAATGTGGGGCAACAGTAGTTGGCCGTTCCTGGCGTGTAGCGCAAAAGCTTCCGGCCCTTGGGGCGAAACATCAGACCCTCGCGATACACAGTTCCAGCCCAAAGGGCCAACTCGATATGTCCAGATTTTTGCCAACCGCCCTACCCTTTCTCTCACGAGCGGGGATGCATTTGGTTGTAGTCCCATCTGGATGCAGGACGGACATTTGGTAGTGAGGGTTTGTGACCTGGCTTCAAAAAAAGCTCAACCTGTTGCCCGAAGCTTTCTCTGGGGGGCGGAAGCTGAAGGAATGACGAACTCTGAGTGCGACGTATATGTGGATCTGACCCCAACGGTTTAATACATCTGGGCTTATAATGCGTTTCCGAGCTTAGTGGGGACCAATTTGCCCGATCCTGGGTACACTCAACGATGTCGCTTGCGTCGGCATGCATTGTGATCTACAGGTCGGTCTCGTCATATCTTGGACTCAAGGGGAAGAATTCAGCAACGGAACTATCAACTATTCAGGAATCCGCTGTGGACTGTGATGCCCGTGCTCGGTGGGTCCATAGCGAGAGACAGCTGGAAAACGGTCTCACGAAGCCAGCCGCTCGCAAGGTGCCCGGGTGCCCGAGTCGCTTCGCATCACACATTTTTGGTGCACTCTGTGGGGCCCTGAGATGACGTGTGTCACGATGTGCTGAGGGCTGAGTGCGTTTCGATCCCAGAGGCCCAATGCACATGGAATCCTGCGTGCCGTCGCGCAGGCAGAGGCCTGGACAGCAACATCGTTCAAGGCTGGCGACTTTTAGCGGTTGTTCGAACTTCGAATTGGGCCGCGAAGCTGAAACGGATAGTCTTGAACCGTGGGTTCCACTCCCACCTTCCAGTCTTACCACGACCGCGTCTGCCTCCCATCCTCGACCACCGCTGCCAATGAATTCGCACAGCCCTTGAATCACACCTCGAATTAAATACATGTCGGCGGACGCATTTTACCGTACTCTTCGTACTCATCACAACAGACCACATCAATTTGCCCGAGCCGACACGCTGCTAATGGGTGACGCGTGTGGTGGGAAACACACCGTATACATACTTCGCAACAACAGTGCTGCAATGCGGGCTATCACCCGCATTCTTCTCCCAATCCCCTCCCGCTCCCCTCTCCTGCCTGCTCCCCTGCCCACCTCCTCCCCCTCATCTTGGGTCGGCGGCTCTTTTTCAACATGCAGCTTGCGCCTAAACGCCGTGCGTATAGTCGTCTCAAGAGCTTGCCGTAGCCTCAGCGGTGGAGGATTATTCCTTTCAACAGTAGGGTTCTCGCCGTAGCGCCGTGCACATCTCTCGTAGATGGCTGCAGCAGTTGCAAAAGATGGATGGCTGTTCCTTTTTCAAAATTGGGCTCTAGCCTTAGCGTCGCGCATATTCGGTGTACAACGTTTGCAACTGTTCCTGGGGTGGAGGACGGTTCCCTTTCAAAGAGGGCTATCTATCTACGCGCCCTCCAGTGACAAAAACACAAGCGCCCACATATGTAGCAGCTGCACCTGTGGAGGGCTGCTCCTTTCCAAACTGGGACTGTCGTTTGGAACTTCCTCGGGATCCAACACAGCATGCGTAAACATGTGCAGCATTTACACGTGTGCGAGGCGGCCCTTCCTCAAACGGGGGACCTCGCTGGACACCTCGTTGAACTATATGGTAATACCTTTTCGAGCTGCTGATGACGCGCCTGATGGATGCAGGCCAAGGCTAAGGTGGCCTTGCGAAATCTAGCTTTCCTCTCCCAAGAGCCCTCTTTATTGCGGGGACGGGTACCCCCCCCCTCCCCGACTTGATTTTTTTGGGGGCGGGCCGCGATCGGTCAGGGCGCCACAGGTGGCCCAATATGGCTCCAAGAGGGCCTCCGACGCTCCGTAATGGCCTCCACGGTGGGTCAATGCAGCCGAGGATGATGATCCACGATAGCTTCTGGCATAACTCTCAAGGGCCCGTCGAGGAGCACAAGACGGTTCCAAGTGCTCCACTCCCCTAGCATCCCCCAAGAAGCCCAACTCAGTCAAACACGTAAGGGAAATCAATGATTTGTGCCTTCTCACCTTTTCGCTTCTGATGCACTTTTCATGCCTCAATATGGCTCCACGGTGGCCCAAGGAAAGCCCACCAGGGGCCCAATGGGCCCTCTAGACGGCCCCAAGAGCGGCCCAAGGGGGCTCCAAGAGACGATTTGATGGCCCAGAGGGGGACTAACATCGCCCCCCCCCCTTTGATCGGTGGCCTCCAAGATGGCCCCAAGAGGCCTTCCAGGACTCTCAAAAGACACCCTAAAGGACTCCCGAGAGGGCTCCAAGAGGGCCCCACGATCCCCCAAATAGCCCAACGAGGACCCCAAGATCCCCCACACGAGTCCCAAGAGAGCTGCAATATGCGATTTTGAGGGCTCTGTCCTAGTCCTCGTTGTCCTCCTCCTCTTCCTCCTCCTCGTCCTCGTCCTTGCCCTCATCGTTTTCATTTCCCTGTTCCTCCTCTTCCTCCTCATCGTGGTGGTGGTTGTCGTCGTCTTCCTCCTCCTCCTCCTCCTCCTCGTCCTCTTCCTCCTCCTCCTTCCCTCGCCCCCACGCGGGCCACATGGATGGCCCGAAGGGGCCCTCCAAGGCCACCCCCTTAGTTCCAGAGATTCTTCTGGTAACCCTAGTTGCCCACTTTGTTTCACTATATGTGTATCTCTTCGTCCCTTCTCCCGTCATCTCTCATGGGCAGGATTTCTCAATGGACTGGTGGGGATGCGCGAAGCGTGAAGCATTCTTTGTCAACACGGGGCTCTCGCCAGAGCGGCAGCCCCATGTGTTGCTAGTCTTCCAAATTGGTGCTCCTTGTAGTGCACAGGAAGGCTTGCAAGGACTTGTGAAGTGAATTGGGACGGCAAGCTGTATTGGAGCATCGCTGATGCATCTTGGGTTTTCGGCCGTGGACAAACCTCCCTTTAGTAAACCTCCCCTTAATGAAAACGGCCTGGGACCGAAACCGTCGGACCTGGACCCGCAAACATGACGGCCGCGACGCCCTCTCGCGAACCGTAAACGGGCAGTTCCTCAATCTACGTGTCAGGGTAGAAGGTCTGTCCACCCCCGAGTGTATTGGAGAATCGCCGATGTATCTTGGGCTTACGGCCAAGCATCTTTGCTTCGCGTGCCGCGGCGGCGGCCACGGCGGCACGCTGTGCCCTGCGGGCGGACAGTGCGTCGCTCCGCTTCGTGGGGCGGGAGGCCTTGAAAGGCTCGGTATGCTACCGCCTGGGAACGGGGACGTGGGCACTTCAGATTTCGTAATAAAGGGAGGGGGGTCTCATTTCGGGGGGGTCTCTTCCAGGCTATCTTGGAGGGCCCGGGGGGTCTGGGGACGATGTGTTGGAGGGTTCTCCCACGGGGGAGGTCTGAAATGGCTTGTCTTGGAGGGTCCAGACCCCTTCCTTTTTATTACGAAATCTGGAGTAGCCTATCGCGCTGGAGCGCGGTGGGCCAGAACCTTCGAAGCGCCACGCTAAACAAAAGTTCCTAAACGTACTCTGGTCCTCCTCCTCCCCTGCGTCCTCCTACCTGCTCCTCCGTCCTCCTCCTCCTCCTCCTCCTCCTCCGCCTCCTCTTCGGACTTCGAGTGGCGACCTTGACAGACGTGCCTTGGACGCTGACCACCTTTCCCTTGTGCTGCACGCATTGGCTGAAGCGCCTTGATCGCGACCAGCTTGACTTTCTGCAGCCGTCGCTGTCCTTGGTGCTGTACACTCTCATGCCCTTCCTGGGCGCGACCACCTCTGGAAGACTGACGCGGCATGCCCCCGAACTGGTCGTCCCCGCTTCCCCCACTCTCCCCCTCGTCCCGGGGAGGGGTCGTGGGGGTCCAAAGGGGAGTGGAAGCTTGGATCTGAGGTGGGTGTGAAGGGCATGGGACGGGGATAGGGGTTGCAAAGAGGGGGAGGGAGAGCAGAGGGGAGGAGAGGGGAGGGGAGGGGGGAAGGGGGCGGGGGGCAGGACAGAGAAAGGATGGGGGAGAGAGAGAGAGAGAGAAAGAGAGAGAGAGAAAGAGAGAGAGAGAGACAGAGAAAGAGAGAGAGAGAGAGAGAAAGAGAGAGTTAGTTTTTGTGTGCCCATATCCTAGCTCATGGGACTATCTGTTGCTACTTAGTGGGGTGCCTCCGCCTCATAATTAGAGGCACTGATACGCAAACCCACTCACTCTCACACTCACACTCACACTGATCGAGGGCGAAACCCTCTCAGGGAGCGGCCCCGCAATTCCCGCCGGCCTCGGCCGAGAGCAAACGCTCGAAGTGGCTCTTCAACTCCGCGCGGTACACCTCCGCTGAGCTGGCCGAGGGGTTCTGGCAGGCCGAAGGGTGCGCCTCCGCATCAATGGCGCGCCGCCGTCGTCGTCGTCTTTGTCGTCTTTGTCGTCTTTGTCGTCTCGTCTTTGTCGTCTTTGTCGTCTTCGTTGTCTTTGTCGTCTTTATCGTCTTCATCGTCTAGGTCGTCTTTGTCGTCTTTGTCGTCTTTGTCGTCTTTGTCGTCGTTGTCGTCTTTGTCGTCATTGTCGTTTTCGTCGCCTTTGTCGTCTTTGTCGCCTTTGCCGTCTTTGTCGTCTTTGTCGTCGTCGTCGCCCTCGTCGTCTGCCTCGTCGCCCTCGTCGCCGTCGCTGTCGCCGCCGCCGCCGCGGTAGCCGCTGCCGCAGCCGCCGCCGCTGCCGTCGTCGTCGTCGTCGTCGTCGTCGTCGTCGTCGTCGTCGTCGTCGTCGTCGTCGTCGTCGTCGTCGTCGTCGTCGTGATCGTCTTCGCTGTCGCTGTCGCCGTCGTCATCGTCTTCGTCTTCGTCGTCTTCGTCGTCGTCGTCGTCGTCTTCGTCGTCGTCGTCGTTGTCGTCGTCCTCGTCGTCGTCGTCGTCGTTGTCGTCGTCCTCGTCGTCGTCGTCGTCGTCGTCGTCGTCGTCGTCGCCTGGGGCGGCAAGTTGTGCACCACGACCTCGGCGCCGGGCCCACCCCCCTCCCAGGAGCCGGGGCGCTCCTCGTGCTGCTGCTCCTCCCGCTCCTCCCCTGGCGCGGCCGCGGGTGGGCCTCCGCGGGAGCCGTCCGCTCAGGCGGGCTCGGCGCAGCCCACGGGCGAGCACCTCCCTGCTCCTCCTGCTCGTCCTCCTTCCTCCTCCTCCTCAAGGTCGTCCTCCTCCTTCCTCCTCCTCCTCCTCCTCCTCCTCCTCCTCCTCGTTTTCCTCCTCCCCCTCCTCCTCCCCCCCCTCCTTCAGGCAGGCTCGGCGCAGTCCACGGACGAGCACCTGCCTCCCGAGTGGGCTCCGTCGGCCAGCTCGGCGGCCGTCCGGCGGCCCGCGCCGCCCGGCGGGGTCGCTCGGAGCACCCGCTGGCCGCCCCGGCGTGAGGAGCCCGGGCCCGTCGCCTCCGGCGGTGGCGCCGAGGGCCTTCCCCGAGGCCCAAGGAGGCGAAAACGATCTGTGAGCACCCGCTTGCCGCTAGCCGCCTCGACGTGAGGAGCTCGGGCCAGTTGCCGCCGGCGGTGGCGCCGAGGGCCTTCCCCGAGGCCCAAGAGGGCGAAATCGATCGGTGATCTGCCAACCCGGGTCGGTCAGGCCCTGCAGGCTCCTGCAGGGTCCCGCGGGATCCTGCGCGCCAGCCCTGGCCAGTGCACTCCTCGCTCTGCAGGATGCCCGCGAGGTCAGGCGCTCTGGCTGACCACCGCTTGCACTGACCCCCGTCTCTCTTGAGCCCCGATTGCCGCCCGCGCCTCGCGCGCTGGCGCCTGACGTAGAGAGCAGGAAGACCACCCCCATATCAAGACCCCGACAAGCGAAGCTCTTTAGCAAACGCACCCAAGGAAGAACTCGAGCAGGGCAGGGCTGTTTAGTAAACGCCCAGGGCTGTTTAGTAAACGCCATATTGTCGGGGTCGGGGTGCTCTTCCCCCCCTTTGATGACCGTCACAAGAATGGGCACAAAACGGTACAAAAGCGGCTCTTCCGCCATCGGGAACGCCTGTACCAAGGGCGCTGGGAAACTTACATCCTTACTCGGGGAACCATAAAAAAAGGTACCGATAGCGCTACTCCCTGGATCTCTCCCGGGGTGCGTCCTGACCAGAATTTCGAGGCGAATGCAGCGGTGACGACGATGGCTTCACAAGAGTCCCAACATGGGGGAAACAGAGGGAAGGGCAACGGCATAGATACCTTTTCCTCCTCTCACTTACGGTGGCAGGTGGGGATGTACGGTAGGTTCGTGCAGCCTCGGCACGGTCAAAGGTTTTTGACACTGCGTCGATCGTTCAACCTTGACTTGATCGCGTCCCCGAGCGTTCAAGGTTGCATTCAGTCGGGTCCAATTGCGTCACCGTGTCCCTCGGTGTTTCCGCGTCGCAGAACTCAACCCTGAACGCCTTCGCCAGCGGAGCGCCAACGCCGCAGAAAGCCTGCCGTAAACTTTCCAGCCGCCCTGGGACAAGCGCCCTCGATCGAGGAATCATGTATCGGACAAGGCTTCCATTTTTGTCCCGAGATCACCCATCAGTATTCCTTGGAGGAGGTCCCCCTATCACCCGAGGCGGCGATCCTGTTATTGGGACGGGGGCTTGCTCCACCTCCAGCCCCCAGTGGTGACGGATGCCGGGTGCACCTGCCACATGTGGTGGAGACGGGCGCTCGTTGCACGTCCCCCATGCAGTAGCCGGCGGGTGTCCGATCTGTCCTGCCGAGGAGCGGGCTCCCCCTGCCACCCGAAAGGCAGGCGGTAAACGAGCTGCCGTGGAGCATGCTCCACTGCGGCTCCTACGGAGGCGACGAGGCCTGCTGTGGAGCAGGCCCCCCCGTCATTCCTAAGGTGGCGACCTCTCCTGCTGAGGATCAAGTCCGCCCCCCTGTCACCTGTAAGGCAGGTTGCGACATGGACTGCCGTGGAGCTCGCCCCAAATCACTCCTAAGGTAGCGCCCACTTGAAGTACTGACCTCCAGAACACAGCCCGGCGGCAATGCTGGCGGTCCTGCATGCGCACCCGCCGAGGTACTGACCTCCTGGATGCAGCTCGGCGGCAGTGTCGACGGTCCTGCGTAAACTCGTTGATCAAACGGAGGCTGTTTCAGAGGTGCGACGAGCGCATGCTGTCCACCAACACCAGATGCCTACGGCGGTCTTTGAAACAAGCTCCAGGATCATAGTGCTCCTCCGCCCCGCCATCATGGACACCGCTTTCAGGGATGCGAGGGCCCACGAGCGCCACCCGAACCGGCAGGGCCATGCCTGCCCTCAAGGGTACCAACAATGCGCTACAGTCCTCCTCCTCCTCATCCTCTTCCTCCTCCTCCTCCTGTGCGATCGGGACGGCTCGACTGCTTGACCGGCCACGCGGGTAAGCGCGATCGGCGGTCCGCTGGCCTCGCTCGATGCACGCCGCGCTGAAAGCGATATGCGATCATCTTCCCAATGCTCGGGGAGAGGATGGACGGACGGGAAGGGGAGGGGTGGAATAAGGGGAAAACAAACCTACCTCGCTTTTGACCACCCTCGCTTCCAAGAGATACCATACGATGCCAAATTGCAGCCTGTACTGGTGGTCGTGCAATCCACATGCGCACCGAGAGCACGACTGTGTAGTCATCCGGCGTTGGCACCAAGGTCAGCGTTTCTTTTTTTCCCCTGGGTACTTCCACGTACTCGAACCACTTCGCAGCGAGCAATACTATCAGAGCGCCCACCGCGTCCAGCCACCCGCACAAGGTAGTGACGTTTGCGATGTCGATGTCTTTGCACCAGATCGTCAGGTTCTCCTGTCCTAGATTGGCTATGGTCATGGTAGCCAAGAAGCCCGAGAACGAGGAAGTGTCGGAGAAGGTTCCAAGGTCGAGCCCTTCGACGGCTTTCCCGTGGATGCAGAACCTGCGATAGTTATTTTTACATCAACCAGGCGATGGAGGGGAAAACACATTGGGATGAGGAGGATGAAGAGGGAAACGGAACGCGGCCGGGGCAATGCCTGCGAAGTCAAACCA
This sequence comes from Prorocentrum cordatum, assembly GCA_963575745.1. NCBI lineage: Eukaryota > Dinophyceae > Prorocentrales > Prorocentraceae > Prorocentrum > Prorocentrum cordatum. Next base: position 116,998 of record CAUYUJ010022248.1, read on the forward strand.
TCCTGCAAGGAGGTGAGAAGCGCGGGTAAAATGGGGTCCGCTTGGTTTGGTTGGAGCTACTTCTCTCCGTTGCCACCCCTCAGAACCAGAATAGCGGCAGCTGGAGTACCACCATTGCCAGGAAGGCTGGACCCATTACTACGTTCCAGCGGAAGTGCAGCCATATCCCAGGGCCGTACCTGCCGTCGGCCTCAAAATCGACCCGCGAACCTTCCTTGGGGTGCTCTCTGACTAGGATCTCGAAGAGGAGTCAGCCGCGGCGACGAAGGACCCCCAAGATGTTAGCGAAACCCGCGCAATGAGTGGTGTGCGTGACAATGTCGAACAGCGATGCGTGTTTTTTTCCACCGACTGCACTCTTGCACAAAGTAGCGGCCATTAGATGTGGCAGCCCGCGTCAACGTCTGATACCAATAAAAGGCAGTAGACGTACTACATGCAAGAGTGTGCGGCATTCCCGGGTGGAATCCAAACGGCCATCGGAGGTGCAGAGGACAATTGTT
>CAUYUJ010022248.1:122500-174965 GCA_963575745.1 Prorocentrum cordatum
CCTCCGAGGTTGGAGGCTCTCTGGCCGCATTCCCTACCCGACGCCCCAGCCGTGCTGGGAACAGGGGCCCGTCGCCTGGACGGACGAGCCCGCGGCCCCCCCCCCCAATTGCAGGAGAGCCGAGCTTCCTCGGGACCCTGCGGCTTCCCTCGGGCCCGCCCTGCTGGAAGGAGAAGACGGGAGGAGGAGGGGCAGAGGCGAAGCGCGAGGCACACGACAGAACCGCCCGCGAGAATCGGCTCCGCTGACGCTGGCCGCGGTGGCCCGGTGGCCGACGCAACGAGACCCTGAACAGCAACGCTGCACGAGAAGGCACACGGTGAGCCGATCTCGACGTGCGCGTGCTTGCTGCGGGTGGTGGACGTGGTGGCACGGGCACGGCGCGGCACGCGGGCGCGGCACGCGCCCGCGCCCGCGCACCCGCACGCGGGAAGCGCACCCTCCGCAGGGAAGCGCGCGGGCACCGCACGGCGCGGCACGTGCTTCGCGCTTCGGGGCGCGGGCGCGGGCGCGGGCGCGGAGGAGGAGGAGGAGGAGGAGGAGGAGGAGGAGGAGGAGGAGGAGGAGGAGGGAGGAGGGAGGAGGGAGGAGGGAGGAGGGAGGAGGGAGGAGGGAGGAGGAAACAGGAAGCGGGAAGACGAGGAGGGAGGAGAAGGAGGAGGAGGAGGAGGAGGAGGAGGAGGAGGACGCGGGCACGGCACGCGCACGGCGCGCGGCAGGACCCGCACGGAAAGGCGCGCCTCTCGCAGCCCAGGGCGGCGGGCGCCGCACGGCACGCAGGCACGGCGCGGCGCGCGGGCGGCACGGTCTTCGTTTCCGAGGGCGCGGGCACGGCACTCGCACGGACGGCACGGCGTGCGGGCGGCGCGTGTGGCGCGTTCTTGTCGTGCACAGGGCAACCCTGCCGCATCCGCCGTCGGGGGGAGACGATTGACGTGAGCTGTCACTCCTGCCTGACACACTTCGCTCGCGAGCACGGTTTCGAAAAGTGGTATCGCCCGCCTGCTCGACAAGAAGCCTGTCCTTGTCGGTGATGCCCTTCTCGACGGCCATGTCTATCATCGCCATCTTCCTCCGAATCAGGTCCCTTTTCTTGTCAAGCTTCTTCATGATGATGCTGGCATCGTGACCCTCTACGAACCATTTGTCGACATCTTTGTTCAACTCTTCGAACCATTTTTCCAGGAGGCAACTTTCCGACTCTGCCGAACCATCTGGTCCCACCGCAGAATCGCCCATTATGGCTCCCTGCCGCAACGAAGCCACTGCGATCTGAGCCAGTGCGCCAGCGGGACAGAGTGGTGACATCCACAGAAAGCATCTCTGCAACGCTCCTCACAGCAAGCACCTGGCAGGCTGTCTTCATGACTGCACAGGGGCATTTGCCTGAGGACGATCATAGCTTCTGCCCTCTAAGGCGTATAGTGCCCTGTGTTGAAATGGGGGGGCCTGGACCTCTCTGGGGATAATGGGGTGGACCACATTTCCACAACGTTTCCGATCCGCCAACAAAGACGCCGCACGCACTTCACTCACACTAGGACATATAGTTGCAAACTCTGGGTCGCGGGCATCGACGTGAGACGCCAAGTCTGATGACATGGGCCGCACGGTGGTCGCCCCTGGGCACCACAGTTGGAGTCAAGTATGAACACATGTATTCGAGCTTCGTTATGTCGCCATCGTCTTCCCTCGTCCCTCCCTCCCTTCTCCCCTCCTTCCCTGCTAACCCCGTCAATTCCCCCCCCCTCGACAGTGACACATTCTGGGTACGACTCCCCTCTCTCCCTAACCCCGTCGGGGGTATACTCAGCCCTCTCCGAGTACTGTTGTACACGCAGGATTCCAAACACTGCGTGTAGCTAGGCGTTCATATTTCTCCTCTGAGAAGCTGGGCCTGAGACTTGGTCTGGCGGCTCTGTCGTCGCCGTCGTTGCCTCGTCGCCGCCTCGTCGCCGACCGTCGCTTTCCCCAAACAGCGCTTGCGTTCGGGGGTTCTTACTTCTTTTCTACAAGGGCTCCTAAGTTCGCGCTTCGCGCTGCGCGAAGCGCGAAGCGCGAATAACTTCGCGCTCTCGCGCCGCCCCCCAAGGGGGAGAATAGGAGGACGAGGAGGAGGAGGAGAAGGAACGAGGACCGCGAAGCGCGAAGCGCGAATAACTTCGCGCCCTCGAGGGAGCCCTTGTTTCTAAGGCGGTGGGCCTGCGATTTGGGCTGGCGGCCGCGTCGTCGTCGCCGTCGCCGCCCCGCCGTCGCCCGTCGTCTGGGCCCAAAAAACTCGGTTTCGCGGCTCTGTCGCCGCCCTCGCCGTCTTCGCCGCCCCGTTGCCGCCTCGTCGCCGCCCGACGTCAAGGCCCGAGACCTGGTCTGGCGGATCCGTCGTCGCGATCTCCGCCCCGTCGTCGCGTCGTCGGCGCCCGTCGTCGTCTCCAGAATCGCGTTTGCATTCGAGGGTTCTTACGCATTTTCTGAATAATCAGTGGGCCCTGCTGCGCATTGCGACCAAGTCGCCTGCGATGCAACGCGCCTCCTTTTCAGTTCTAAACTAATCATAAGATCCCCCCGGGACTTGACGGGTCCCTTTAGCGTATTGCAAGTTACAAACAATCTTACCCCATCGTCCATATTGAACAGGGTTCGCACTATTTTAACCAAACAGGTGTCATCCCCGCCATGTTTTGCAAAACACACTATGCACGCGCACTTGATTATCAAACCTCCCAAACTTCCAAGCACATCACTTTGCAACGCATGGGACGGGGTGTGCACGCGAACGCCGTCGCGCGCGACTGCCGAAATCCGTGGAAACCGTAGGTTGCGTAAGACTTTCCGGGTCGAGTGTTCCGAGGACAAATAAAACACATGGTTTTGCAACCCGAAGGTTTCAACAAAACCTGCACTCGAGCCCGTGCAGATTCTTAAGGCAATCTCATAGGCGGTTCAACATGTTCATCCGAATCTGCCAAACGCGCCTCTCGCGCGCGTCGGTCGAACTCGCTCGACATCCCTTTCGTGCGAGCTGTCGCGGTAACCTCTTGCAGCAACAGGGGCGAAATGCACGCGCGCGCGTCGTTGCGCGCGCCTGCGGAAACCCGTCAACTACCTTAGGTTCCGTATGCATTTCAAAATCGGCCGTCCCGAGAACATCCAACAACACATGGCGAAGCAACGCCCGATTTCAATAATGCCCGCGCTCGAGCTCACATTTTTCAACAAATTTACAACATTCTGCCAAACGGGTTTCCCGCGCCGCATGTCAGAATCATTCGAACGCCCTTGCGCGTGCTGGTGGGGGGGGGGGGGGCGCGATCCGTCTCAAAAAACACCGTGCGGGCCACTCTCGCGCGTCGGCTGCGCGCGCATGCCGTGCCCCTTCCAAAACCTGCACCACCGACGCGAGGACGCCGTCATCGCCGTCGGCGTGATCAGCATCGGCGCCGTCATGGGCATTGCCGTCGTCGTTTTCATCATCGCCACCCGCGTCGTTACTGCCATCATCGTGCCTGCCGTTGTCGACGTTGACATGACACCGCGCCCGCCCAAGCCGCCGCGTGGCTTTTGCAGACCAAGTTGCGGGTGGGTGGGTGGGTGGGATGGTTGCGCGGGCAGTGGCGTTTACAAATCACTGCGAACAGACACTCATGCCATTGCATGATTACACCTCAAGGGTTGCGCCACATATGTTACAAAACTTATGTTGCACAATGCAGTTTGCTCCGCACAGGTTGCACGGCAGACTTGTCTCCACAGATATTACATCATACGCTGTACCACACGCATTGCGTAACATCTGTCGCACAGCAAATACTGCATAACCAACCAGACCAAATATAGTACTCCACCTATCTTGCGCTAAATAAGTTGCACCGCGTATATTGCGCAACGTAGTTTGCGTTACGTATGTTGCACAACACACGTGGTCTACTATATATTGTGCACCATATACGACACCAATCAATGCGGGCACGCGATTCAGAAACACAACGCCAACAAAATACATTAGGAACGATACGAAAACAAACAAATCGCGGGGGGGGCGGGTAAGACACGAATAACCGCGCGCTCGCCGCGACGCTCCAGGGCACTCGGGGCCGCGCGCCGCCGCTCAAGGGCGCCTGGCGCGCGCGCGACGCCGCTTAAGGGCGCCTGGCGCGCGCGCGCCGCCGCTCTGGAGCAGGGAAAGGAAGGGGGGAGGAGAGGCAACCGACGAGGAGGAGAAGGGTGATAACCGGGAGGAGGAGGAGGAGGAGGAGGAGGAGGAGGAGGAGGAGGAGGAGGAGGAGGAGGAGGAGGAGGACGACAGAGGGCTCTTGGATGTGTGTTGTAATCTCGTGGGGCCGTTTGGGCCCCCCTTGGGGCCTCTTTCGAGTCTCTTGGGGGGCTCTTGGGGCCTTTAGGGGGTCCCTTGGGCGCCTTTTGGGCGCCTCTGGGGACCTCTCGTGGTCCTCATGAAGGGATCGGCTCGGTTCGGTTCGGTCCGGTTCTGCAGCCGGGTCGGTTTTGCTTGGCCGGTTCGGTTTGGCATCGGTCCGGTTTCGGCCGGTTCGGCTTGGGCCTGCCGCCGGTTCGGTTCAGTTCCGGTTTTCGCGCGGTTGGGTCCGACCGGTTCGGTTCGGTTCGAGTGGCCGCTCCGGTTCGGTTCGGCCCGACTGGTCAGGTGCGACGTTGGGCGCCCCGTCTGCGTAAGCGACGACCCAGTTTGAAAAAAAGGGAGGGAGGAGGAGGAGGATGAGGAGGAGGCGGAGGCGGAGGAGGGAGGAGGAGGACGACGAGGAGGAGAAGGAGGAGGAGGAGGAGGAGGAGGAGAAACGTGGAGGCGTGGAGGCGCGAGGCCCTCCAGCGACGTGCCCCGACGGGGGTCGCAGCCCCGAGGGGGGTCGCAGCCCCGAGGGGGGTCGCAGCCCCGAGGGGGGTCGCGCCCGCGAGGGGGGTCGCGCCCGCGAAGGGGGGTCGCGCCCGCGAGGGGGGTCGCACCCGCGAGGGGGGTCGCACCCGCGAGGGGGATCACAACCCGCGAGGGGGGTCGCACCCGCGAGGGGGGTCGCACCCGCGAGGGGGGTTGCACCCGCGAGGGGGGTCGCACCCGCCAGGGGGGTCACAGCCCGCGAGGGAGGTCGCAGCCCCGAGGGGGGTCACAGCCCGCGAGGGGGGTCGCACCCGCGAAGGGGGTCGCAGCCCGCGAAGGGGGTCGCACCCGCGAGGGAGGTCGCACCCGCGAGGGGGGTCGCAGCCCGCGAGGGGGGTCGCAGCCCGCGAGGGGGGTCGTAGCCCGCGAGGGGGGTTGCAGCCCCGAGGGGGGTCACAGCCCGCGAGGGGGGTCGCACCCGCGAGGGGGGTCACAGCCCGCGAGGGGGGTCGCACCCGCGAGGGGGGTCACAGCCCGCGAGGGGGGTCGCACCCGCGAGGGGGGTCGCACCCGCGAGGGGGGTCCTGCGGACTGAGGCACTGCGGGGATCTAAGCGAGACTCGCCGTCCCTGGGGGGCTGCGGTCTGCGACACTGTCGCCACTTTCGAGGGCTGCTGGTGGGTCCTGCGGACTGAGGCACCGCGGGATCTGAGCGAGACCTCGCCGTCCCTGGGGGGCTGCGATCTGCGACAGTGTTGCCACTTTCGAGGGCTGCTGGTGGGTCCTGCGGACTGAGGCACCGCGGGGATCTGAGCGAGACCTCGCCGTCCCTGGGGGGCTGCGATCTGCGACACTGTCGCCACTTTCGAGGGCTGCTGGTGGATCCTGCGGACTGAGGCACCGCGGGGATCTGAGCGAGACCTCGCCATCCCTGGGGGGGCTGCAGTCTGCGACACTGTCGCCACTTTCGAAGGCTGCTGGTGGATCCTGCGGGCTGAGGCACCGCGGGGATGTGAGCGAAACCTCGCCGTCCCTGGGGGGCTGCGATGTGCGAGGCTGTCGCCACTTTCGAGGGCTGCTGGTGGGTCCTGTGGACTGAGGCACCGCGGGGATCTGAGCGAGACTCGCCGTCCCTGGGGGGCTGCGACCTGCGACGCTGTCGCCACTTTCGAAGGCTGCTGGTGGGTCCTGCGGCATGAGAGGCCGCTGGGATCTGAGGTAGACCTCGCCGTCCCTGGCGGGCTGCGATCTGCGACAATCGTAATTTTCGAATGCTGCTGGTGGGTCCTGCGGACTGAAGCACCGCGGCGATCTGGGCGAGACCTCGCCGTCCCTGTGGGCCTGCTATCTGCGACACTGTCTCCCCTTTCGAATGCTGCTGGTGGGTCCTGCGGAATGAGGCACCGCGGGGATGTGAGCGAGACCTCGCCATCCCTGGGGGGGCTGCGATCTGCGACACCGTCGCCACTTTCGAAGGCTGCTGGTGGGTCCTGCGGAGTGAGAGACCGCTGGGATCTGAGCGAAACCTCGCCGTCCGTGGGGGGCTCTGGAGAGCTGCTGCGGGATACGTTAGGCGCAACGGGCGCATGGCACAGCCAACGGGGGTGATTTGTGAAACAAACCATATGCCGGGCGATGGCCATGACGTTGCGCCTACACGTACCCCGCGGGGGCTCTCAAGAGATGCCGTGGGATACGTTGGGTACAACGGGCGCATGGCACAGCCAACGGGGGTGATTTGTTATTATGTAGCCCTTAGATCTTGATCGGGTGCTTGCGAGCCTTCCGATTGCTGCTCGCAAAATCACATGCGCCCATGTTACGTCATCGCCCCCGTTGTAGCAATCCTGATGTACGTATGCCCCGCATTGCGCAATGATTGGATAGGTCGCCAGGGTATATCAGGGGAAGTCTTGAGGCTCAAGCTGTGTCGTTGCCCCCGGTTAACAACAGCAACAACAACACCACCACCAACAACAATAATTTTAAGACCGTTCGCCCTTATATGCTCGAGTGGCCAATAACGGGTGTTTCCCAAACCCTCGATACCCGCCTTCTTCGTCTTCGATCGAACCTCTTTTGGGGGGTATACCTTTCTTCCCTGCAGGCCGGGCCCCGGCAAGCGGCAGGGCGGTCGCGGACCGTCGGCCTGGCCAGCGGCAGCGCTGATCGGCGGGGCGGCCGCGGACCGTCGACCCGACCCGAAGAGCGACGGACAGGGGACCGACCACGACGACGACGACGACGACGACGTCGAAGACGTCGACGACGGCGACGACGACGACGGCGACGACGAGCGAAAGCGAGAGCGAGAGAGAACGACAGCATGGCCACGAAGGGCACAAAGTAGGCCACGAAGGCGACAGCGGGGACACGAAGAGAATGCGTGAGCGCGAACGAGCGGGGGCCACGAAGGGCAGATAATGCGGGGCCACAAAAAGCAACTATGGGGCCACTGAGGGTAGCAACTGGGCCACGTAGGACAGTGAGGGGGACACAAATGACGACAGCGGGGCCACGAAGGGCATGCACATGGGGCCACAACGGGCGCGTCTCCTGGGTGCCTGGGTGTCGGGAGCGCGGCGCTTGGACAAATTGCAGGAAATTCCAACGCAAGGCCATTCTTCAGTAAATTGCAAGCAAGTCTTCAGCGAGAGCGCGACTCCAGAGCGCCGGGAGAGCGATTCCTTGATAAATTGTAGGAAATCCCAAGCGAGAGCGCGATTCCTGAATAAAATGCGAGGAAATCTTTGGCGGGAGCGGTGGTCCTGGCTAAATTGTAAGGAAGTCTCAGGCGGGAGCCGTTGAATATTATTACTTCTAAAGAATAGTTATTGTTGGGCCCCCTGGTGCACGCCCCCCTCGCCGCGCCTAGGCCGCAGCCACATTTTCATCACTTTCGTGAGGAAGTCTCAGGCAAAACGGGGGAGTCCGGATCCGGTTGTTTTGTTGACGCCCGCTTTCCCTGTCAAAAAACAATATAAAATGACATGTCTTGTTCTAACATAACCAAACTTCAAGAATCCTTTGCAAAAAATGACACGAAGTGCACACTCGCGCGCGCAAGATGAAATCCTTCCAAAACCTTAGTTTTCGTAGCGATTTTAACATAAAAACATGAAAAAAACAAATGTTTTTTTTTTTCACAAAAAAAAGTTTCAAAAATTCATCCCGCGCGCTCTTGCGGATTTCTTAGGAAAAACGTCGTATCAGACGCTAGCGCCTCACCAGCCAAAGCAGTCCATATCATTGTAGGACCTACAGACAGTACCGGCGTCGTACTGGTTTACCGTGGTTTCCTATTCTAGCGTCAGGAACATGTTACCACGAAAAACCAGTACAGGTGTCCAGTGTTGGAACAGGGGGAAAAGTCGTATACTAAGCTAGCTTACAGAAAATGTTACCACAACAAGTCACTGTACCCATGCGCCAGTGTAGTAGCCAAGGTCGTCCGCAGGCCACGAAGTGAAGTGTCCGAACGTCATAGGGCGGGAAGCTGGGTGTGGGTGGTGGCGAAGAGTCGTTTGGAAATTTGGTAGAGCTTGAACCGGCCCCCCCACAAAGTGGGGGTATTGCCCGCCTCCTATGAAAACCCTGGCACTGGTGAGAACGGAGTGCCCCCACGTGCTAGTAATTGTTGTTGTTGTTGTTGTTGTTGTTGTTGTTGTAACCCGGGGGCCAGGGGCCCAATTTGAGCATCAAGACTTCCCTTGACAAAATACCGGGTGCGAGCGTCGAGGGTCACACTTTGATGGAGAAGCAACAGTATGCACCGGTGGGGGGGGGGTCAACAATAATTATTCTTCAGAAGTGAGAATTTAACAACAACAACAACAACAACATGAACAACATCAACAACAACAACAACAACAACAACAACAACAACACCACCACCACCAACAACAACAACAATCATTTTAAGACTGTTCGCCCTTATCTGCTCGAGTGTCCAATTACGCGTATTTCCCAAACCCTCGATACCCGCCCTGTCCGTCTTCGATCGACCCCCTTTGGGGGGTATACCTTTCTTCCCTGCAGGCCGGGCCCCGGCAAGCGGCGGGGCGGCCTCGGACCGTCGGCCTGGCCAGCGGCAGCGCTGATCGGCGGGGCGGCCGTGGACCGTCGACCCGACCCCCAGAGGGACGAACAGGGGACCGACCACGACGAGGACGACGACGACGACGACGTCGACGACGACGGTGAAGACGACGACGACGACGGCGACGACGACGAGCAAAAGCGAGAGCAAGAGAGAACGACAGCAGGGCCACGAAGGACACGAAGTAGGCCACGAAGGGCGACAGCGGGGACACGAAGAGAATGCGTATGGGGCCACGAAGAGCGCGAACCAGAGGGGGCCATGACAGGCAGATAGTGCGGGGCCACAGAAAGCAACGATGGGGCCACTGAAGGTAGCAACTGGGCCACGTAGGACAGTGATGTGGCCACACACGGCGACAGCGGGGCCACGAAGAGAATGCACATGGGATCAAAACCGGCGCGAACGAGCGGGGGCCACAAAGTGCATACGTATGTTGGGCCGCGGAGGGCAAGAACGAGGCCACTGAGGGCAGCAACGGGGCCACGAAGAGCAGCGAGGGGGCCACGAAGGGCGACAGCGAGGCCACGAAGGGCATGCATATGGGGCAACCACGGGCGCGAACGAGCGGGGGCAACGAAGGGCATACATATATGGGGCCATGAAGGGCTGCACTGGTGCCGCGAAGGGCTGCAACGAAGCCACGAAGGGCTGCAACGGGGCCACGAAGGGCTGCAACGGGGCCACGAAGGGCTGCAACGGGGCCACGAAGGGCAGCGAGGGGGCCACGAAGGGCTGCAACGGGGCCACGAAACAAAGCGAGGAGGCCACGAGGGGCTGCAACGTGGCCACGAAGGACAGCGAGGGGGCCACGAAGGGCTGCAACGGGGCCACGAAACAAAGCGAGGGGGCCACGAAGGGCTGCAACGGGGCCACGAAGGGCAGCGAGATCTCGATTCCTAGGTAACCTGTGAGGGAATCCTAAACGTGAGCGCGTCTCCTGGGTGCCTGGGTGTCGGGAGCGCGGCGCTTGAGTAAATTGCAAGAAAGGTCAACGCAAGGGCGCTATTCTATAGTAGATTGCATGCGAGTCTCCAGCGAAAGCGCGACTCCAGAGCGCCGGGAGCGCGATTCCGGAATAAATTGTAAGGAAGTCCCAAGCGAGAGCGCGATTCCTGATCAAAATGCAAGGAAGTCTGGGGCGGGAGCGGGGGTCCTGGCTAAATTGCGAGGCGGTCTCAAGCGGGAGCCGATGTTGTTGTTGTAAACTGGGGGCCAACGACACAGTTTGACCCTCAAGATTTTCCCTGATAAAAAACAAGGTGTGAGCCCCGAGAAGGGCACTTCAATCGAAAAAACAATGTGCACCGGACGGGGGGGATCAACAACAATTATTTTTCAGAAATGAGGATTCAACAACCGCCTGATATTTCTTTAGAATTTATTGAAGGATCGCGCTCTTGCTTGGGACTTCCTGGCAATTTACCACCGAATCGCGGCTCCCGCTTGATATTTCGTGACAATGTACTGCAGCATCGCGTTCGCTCTTGGGACTTCTCCACAACCCACCACCGAACCGCTTCGCTGGATATTTCTTAACCATTTAAGCATATGCCGGTCCCCGACACTCAGGACTCGCGCTCCCGCTACATGCTGCCTAGCGGTTCAAGCAGGACTCATGCTTCAACGACCCGCCCGTTCGACCCGCCCGTCGGGGTCTGCCCGCCCGACCAGCCCGTTAATGACTGCAGTTGCCGCTCGCTGCCCCTCGCCCGCCTTCGATGCCCCTCGCTGCCCGTACTGGTTCCGCAGTCGCCTTCGCTCACTGCCCTTCGTGGCCCCGTTGCTGCCCTCAGTGGTTCCGTCGCTGCCCTTTGTGGCCCCGCATTCTATGCCCTTCGTGGCCCCCGCTCGCACGCGCCCGTCGTGGTCCCACACGCATGCCCTTCGTAACCCCGCTGTCGCCTTTCGTGGCCCCCTCGCTGCCCTTCGTGGCCCCTTTGCTGCCCTCAGTGGCCCCGCTGTCGCCCTTTGTGACAGTGGCCCCGTATACGAATGCCTTTCGTGGCCCCCGCTTGCTCGCGCCCGTCGTAGCCCCATACGCATGCCCTTCGTGGCCCCGCTGTCGCTCTTTGTGGCCCCCTCGCTGCCCTTCGTGGCCCCGGTGCTGCCCTCAGCGGCCCCGTCGCTGCCATCTGTGGCCTCGGACTTTTATGCCCTTCGTGGCTCACGCTGCATTTTCTCACGCTCAATGCCCCCCTCCTGCTAATTTCTCTCGCGCTCCATTATCATCCCTCCCCCTTCCACCCGCCCTCTCTTCCCATGTTTAGGGGCTGCACTAAATACACGTGGCAGGTAAGGAAGATATACCCCCAAGGGGGGTACGATCGAAGACGATGAGGTCGGGTACCGAGGGTTTGGGATATACGTATTGATTAGCACTTGAGCAGATCGGAGCGAACAGTCTTAACATGATTGTTGTTGTTGTTGCTGTTGTTGTTATTGTTGTTGTTGTTAGTTCAATGCCGTGTGGGAATTCTGTACCCACGAAGCAGCTAGAACATGCCGATCGAGAAACCCACTGCCCCTCAGGGGAGAACAAGAGTCCCCCATGATGTGGATGGTTATCATGGTGGTCGCATGCTTCGTGTGAAAATATCGCGCATGAGGGTAAAATGATTGTGGTTGTGATTCTTATTTCAATGCCGTGTGGAAATTCTGTACGCACGAAGCAGCTAGAACATGCCGATCGAGAAATCCACTGCCCCTCAGGGCGGCGAACGATGATCGTGGGATCGTGGAGGGAGCAACGGCAAGAGCATCATATGTGTTAGTCTTAGCGCTGTGCTTGGGCGACAAACTCCCGCTCTGCCCAGAAAGGAGCGAGGCGACAGAGTAGGGGCGGGTCAGGGGGCAACTTCCGGGAAGTCTTCGTCAGAACGATTAGCGGCTATTGAACCCGATTCAGGGGCCATTGAACCGCACTCGGCCAGAGTCAGCCCAAGATTCAGCGGGATCAAACGGGATGAAGCCAGCCAGATTCAGCCGGATGAAGCAGAATTTCCCCGGATACGGCTAGCTTCTTGACCAGGGATATACCAGCGCCGATTGAGAATTCAAGCTCCCAAGAGTTGCACCCTGGGTGGGGGGAGGAGGAGGAGGAGGAGGAGGAGGAGGAGGAGGAGGAGGAGGAGGAGGAGGAGGAGGAGGAGAGAAAGAGAGAGGAGGAGGAGGAGGAGGAGGAGGAGGAGGAGGAGGAGGAGGATGGGGCCCGTGCGCCCCGCGTTCGCTTTCGGCCGCGAGCCAACGAGCCAGAGCGGGCCCGTCCTGTCGGCAGCCGCCGAAGCTTCGGAAGCTCAAAAACTTGCCGCCTGTGAGCGGCTGGCGTTCCTCTCGGAGGTCGCTCGAAAATCCTACGATCTGTAGAAATGACTCCGCTTGTGCGCGGGCTCCATTGGATTTTTCGGTCTTTCCAAGCCATGCATCCAGCATCGCCTCGGACTGGGGGCCCATGCCCAGCAAGCAGTGCTAATCACATGTCATTGGAGTCAATTGGTCCAGATCAGCGATGCAGCCTGATAATGATATGTGCATCAACTCTGCTGTGACATACCTGTGACGACTAATGCTGCCCTGGAGTCGCACCAGAAATCTGTTGCATCATTGACCCATCCAGGCGCGAGCCTTATCCAGAGACAGATGCAAGAGACAGACAGACAGACAGATAGACAAACATATAGACAAACAGACAAACAGACACACAGACAGACAAACAGACAGACAGATGCGGTGCGCCGGGAGACGCCAGAGACAGACTCGGCTCGAGGCCTGGCCCTCAAGTCGGACTCCTTGGCAGCTCCTCATGGATGGGCCCGTCCAGTGGTGGCGGGGGCGACCGAAAAAAAGAGCTCGCCTAATGCGGCACGAGAGAGAGGGTCACAGACGGCCAATTGGGGCCGGGCGGCGCCAAGACCTCGATGGGGAGACGGAGAGGGGAGGAGGGGGGATACATGAGCAGCAGGAGGAGGAAGAGGAGGAGGAGGAGGAGGAGGAGGAGGAGGAGGAGGAGGAGGAGGAGGAGGAGGAGGAGGGGGAGGAGGAGGGGGAGGAGGAGGAGGAGGAGGAGGAGGAGGAGGAGGAGGAGGAGGAGGAGGAGGAGGACCGCACGAGGCGCGCCGCCCCAAAAACCCGCGCGGCTCCGCTGCGCAGCGCGGCGGGGAGGAGGCAGGCGGCGGCAGGGGGAGAAGGCACCACCGGGCAGAGCTGCCTCAGGTTAAATCGGGCCTGTTCCCCATACAGGGGGATCTTCGAGGAAAAATAAGGAATACCCCCAACAGAATAAAAGAAACAACCCAAAAGTAGTCCTGGGACGTCTTTTTGCATATTTTGGGGCTCTTTTGGAGTATGTTTGGGGTCTTTTTCTATTTTTCGTCGAAAATCCTCCTGTATAGGGGGGACACGCCCGACATCAGCCTCGGGGTCTCGGAGAGCCCGCGGGCCTGGAGGATGCCTCGGGCGCCGCGCCCGGCCCAGAGCGCTCTCGGAGCGCTCTCGGAGCGTTCCCGAACGCTCTGGAGCGAGCCATCTTCGGCCAAGGCCTGCCCCGACAGGGCCGCCAGCTCGAGTGGGGCCTCCTCCTCCTCCCCCTCCTCCCCCTCCTCCTCCTCCTCCTCCTCCTCCTCCTACTTCCCCTCCTCCTCCCCCGCAAGGCCAGCGCAGCTCGAGTGGAGCCAGCTCGGACGTGGAGCCCGGCCAGCTCGAGCGGGGGGCCGGCTGGCCCAGGTCTGGAGGCTTCCCGCGCCTCCTGCGCAGCTGCCGAAGAGCTGTGGGAGGGGGTGCCGGGGAGGAGAGGCGTCCACGCCTGCGACGCCTCCTCCTCCTCCTCCTCCTCCTTTTCCTCCTCCTCCTCCTCCTCCTTTTCCTCCTCCTCCTCCTCCCCAGAGGATCTTAACATCTTATTTTAAGAAACCAAGTTTAAGAGCATATATATGTTATAATGTTATTTATACATGAGCGCACATCTACCTACAGCCATCTCGATGTTTGCGTGTGCACCTGAAGTCAAGCAGGCAAGGGCCACTGGTATCGATCAGAGCGCCAGGGGTCGCGTAGGGCACGCGACTGCAGCCTGGCTACAGGCCGCGGGCCACGGGCCACGAGCAGCGGAGCGCAGGGGAGACCCCGAGGGGCGACAGGAGAAGGAGGAGGACGAGACACGGGGGAAGGACGACAGACCAGGGTTTATGTAGATTTCATGTTGTGTGTGTGATGAGCTTATGCGGCCATTGTGTATTTTTCTGTGTAGCCAGTCTCCTCCCTCATCCCTCTCCCGTCCTCCATCATCATTCCTCCAGTGTCCACCCTCCTTCCTCCTCCCTACTCCCTCCTCCGACCCTCCTCCTCACCTTCCTCATCATTCCTCCTCCCTCCTCTTCCTCCTATCCTCCTCCTCATGTTCCTCATCTTCCTTATCATCGAGTCCTCCTCGAAGCCTCCTCCTCCTCCTCCCTCTCCATCCTCCTCCTCAGCCTCCCCCTTCCTACTCCTCGGGTCCTCCTCTTCCTCCTGGCGATTGGGGCACAGACGAGATCGAACGCGATCGACCCCCTGCCACGCCCCTCCCCCGCGAATTCCTGGCACGATCTAGGGAAACAAATATGGATTGGGGGAGGGAGGGGGGTCGATCGTGTTTGATCTCGTCTTCGCACTTGCTCTTGCCTGCGTGCTGCTTTTGCCCACGTGGGTCATCGACGCGGTCTACGCGGTGTACGGCAGCTACAGCGAGCACGAGGACCCGTGTGTATTTTGTTGTTTCGCTTCTCTTCTAATGACATATCGTCGTCATCTTCTGCCATATCAATATCATCATCAAGACTGCACGTGTTCGTTTGGGCCTCAAGCTCGCTGGAACATGACCAGCTGCGCAACCGCTTGGCAAAATGCCACAGGGTAGCGGGCGCTGCTGCGCTGCGACGCCGAGCCACGAATCCACGTCCCTCGACGTGAACCCCAGCCGCGGGCGCCATCCTGATCGGAGGCGGACGCCTGCGCACGAGGCGACTCCGTGGTCAGCCGTCGCTCGCTAGAGCTGGCAGCATCCTTGACAAACGCGAGCGCTGCCTGGTGATGGACACGCAGAAGCTCGCGCGCACGATCTTTATCGTGAGTTGTAAAAACAGTAACTGGCTTCAACGTGATGCTACCGAACCCACCAAGATGCGTCGTGAACTTGTGCGCATCAACAAGCTCGAATGACATCATCATGTGGGGGATCGTGTACAGAATGGAGCCCATGCTCTGCTCTGTCACGATGAAGCACCCTCTGCAGTCGGCCAGCTGAATAAGCCAAGACCTTGGCTGTCCAGGGATGGATGATGGGTAATGTGCGGCATGCTGTTGAACAGGGGGTTGGATGTGAAAGGGGCGGGCGGACGAGACAACATGTGGCACGTGAGAAGGGCACGTCGTGCCATGGGGAAACGGAGACGGGGCAACCGCACCATCATTCATCATATCGTGCGTCCTCCGCCTCCGTCCTCCCTCCCCCCTCCTCCCTCCTTCCGCCCCATCAACTTCCGTCTCCCAATCCTCATCCAAAACAGATGGGATACCCCTCGCTGCTCTTGAATCCAGGGCGCACCCCAATTCGACAACGCATCGTTTCTGGATGGGCTGTCGCCCCCTACCACTGCCCACCCCATCTCCTGCGTTTGGATCGGTCGGCCCACTCTCGAAGATCGTTTGAGGTCCGTGTCGGCGCGTGCGCCCGCCGCCCCCCTTCGGCACGTCCGCTCCCCAGTGTTCCCTTTGACCCGCCCCTCTCAATCATCCAAGTTGCTTTGCCTCTCTCGCCCTCGGCATCGTGGCTGCTAAGTCTGCTGCGTCACTCCAGCAGCGTGGTTCGCCTCGACCACATCTTCTCGATCCTCATTCCCCCACCAGCATCCTGTGCGGTCCCGTGCAGTGTGGCCAACGCACATGTTGAGCCACGTGCCGCACTCGGGCTCCATCATGAGGGCGCCCCCCTCCGCCACCTCCAGAGTGGACCACGCGGCCCACAGGAGCCCGGCCAGCGTGGAGATGTCCTCGGACGAGTCGGACGTCCTGGGGAGGGGCGGGCGGACAGGGGCGCCCGCGTTCAGATCTCTGCGATCGCCCCCCTGCCCCTTTCTAGAAGAGGGCGGGTGGAGCAAGGGGGGAAGTGGGCTCGGGGGAAAGTGAACTCAGGGAGGGGGGCGGGTGTCTCACAACGGTAATAGATGGGTGGTGGACGAGCAGCGCAGCGAGGGCGCCACGCTGCCATTAGAGACGCCTGATCCCCCCGATGGCACTGCGCCGATCCGACAGGGCCCCCGAACAACATCTTCTTGCGAAAGCCTTGGTTGAAGAGGAGGAGGAGGAGAAGGAAGAGGAGGAGGACGGGGGAGGAGGAGGAGGGGGAGGAGGAGGAGGAGGAGGAGGAGGAGGAGGAGGAGGAGGCGCGAGAAGGACGAGGAGGACGAGGAGGAGGAGGAGGAGGAGGATCAGGAGGAGGAGGAAGCCCCTCAGACAGACGCCGTGAAGGCGAATACTCGCTGGGCGGAGTCAGGCGAATGTGACGTCGAGGGCACGCGCCCTCAACTAACACATTGCCAGGCCCCACTCAACAAGCATTCGGCCTCTGCGCAGGGCTGGATACACTCAGAAAGCCACCGTCGGATCTTGGAACGAGATCGGGCATCCACTAACTTGACCATCGGCCGCCGAGGACTTACAACATCCAGAATGGGGGCGGGGCAAGACATTTCGGGGGATGCGCTGACCCACAGTCACGCGTCGACGAACGTTCAGGGCGATGACGGAAACGATACGAGACCAAATACATTACATCGCCGATGCATCGGTGATGCACTGTATGAAACATGTATGCGTATTTTATGCGTATTTTATGCGTATTTTATGCGTAGTTTATGCGTAGTTTATGCGTACGTTATGCGTGTGTGCGTTCGCATCGCCGATGCGTCGGCAATGTCAACATACGGTGTGCGCGCGCGCTCGAATGTCGTCGTGCCATATAGGCACGTGGTGCCTATATGGCACGTGCATTTGGAAGTTTGGCCCGTCCCTGTCGGGAAGACGTCCTGTCGAACCCGCGAGCCATGCCACCTCTGTCCCTGACGGCCTTGCAAATGCCACCCTGGCCGCAGAACATCTCGAACATATTGAGCGGCCTGCTACAAGGACGGCCACTCGATATCCAGTCTGCCACCACGCCTTGGGCGAGTGCGATGATCCGCTCGGAGCTGCTGTTCTCCAAGCTCAGATGGCCATCCCCCAGCTGTCGAGAAAGTGAAACTATCCATTGTGGCACGCCAGAAGAGTGCAACCCTGGCATCTCATAGTGTCTACAGCTCAGCAGACCCAAAAATATAGCGATTGAGCTCGAGCATGCCGATTATCACGTACGCATTATGGACGTTCGATTCCATTGTATTCCTGTGACTGTTTTGGGCTGTCGTTCTCAATAAGAAGTTGAGTGATTCGTCTGTGAATGTTGAGTATGGAGAAGGGTTGCCCATTACCCATGACCTGTGTGTACCGCGGCTTACACAGCTAACGTACATATGAGATGACGTGCGCCCCCCCCCCCGCCTTAGATGTTGGGTACTCCCCCCTGCGCCCCCAACCAAACGTCATTGTAAACCACTGTCTGCGCTGCAAACTACAATCCAAACGCTGCGCCCAGCAAAACCCCCGATCGCAGGTGCCCGCGGGGAGGGGTGGGGGAGGCGCCACGATCTCCGATCCCTCCCTTCCGCCACCCCCTCTCGAGCGAGCGAGCGTGCGCTCGCAGATGCCCTGTGCGCACCCCGCCATCCCCTCCCCATCTCATTATCATCCTCCTCCTCCTCCTCCTCCTCCTCCTCCTCCTCCTCCTCCCTGATCCTCATCCTCCTTGATCCTCCTGCTCCTTGATCATCCTCCTCCTCATTATCCTCCTCCTCCTCCTCATTCTCATCCTCAGCCTCCTCCTCCTCCTCCTTCTCCTCCTCATCCGCCTCATCCTCCTCCTCCTCCTCCTCCCTCCTCCTCCTCCTCCTCCTCCTCCTCCTCCTCCTCCTCCTTCCTCCTCATCCGCATCCTCCTCCCCCTCCTCACACGCCATTGGCATCGATGCACGGCTTCCCGCGCCTCGCGGAGCGGAGGTCGCCCGATTGTCGAGCGCGTGCTGATGAAGGCCGCAGCCCCCTCCCGTGCCCCGTGCCCCGCCTGCATATTTGCGGCGCGTCGTCTCACGATGCTTGTCCGTGTTCTGTCTGTGCATACGAGGGTTAGCATAGACGCTTGTACGTTTGCGAAGCGTCATGTATACACATATATGAGTGGGTGTGTGCGTGCATCACGCATCGCAACATTGGTCAGTGCATCTTTCGGCGCTGGGCCAATATCCGTGTGCATGCGTGCGTGTTGCGGTGTGCGTATGATCGATATGCGGACCGACATGTTTGTAGATCGACACATGTGCGTGAATGTGATCATGTTGCGTGTCAAATCGCGGTGGCATCTGAGTACATGCCAGTGCGAGCCACACATGCGTCTCACCCTTCACGTATCGATATAGTCGGCATGCTCGTGCACGTGCATGCGCCCAAGTGCACAGGCGCGCGCGTGCGTATATGTTCTCGTACCTCGGCTCCTGCATGACAAGGCGCACCATCCAACGTCACGCAGAGTTGAGTGCATCGTACTATCTAGAGACCACCGTGGTGTCCATCACTTGTTGTTCGGCCCATCGCTATATGTATATATATATATGTACATAGATCGCGCGCGCGACACATCCCCTAGATGCGTTATGTTTATGGTTCTATATGTATATACGTATATGGGTCTAGCGTCCCCCCGCTCGCTCTCTCTCTCTATATCTCTCTCTCTCTCTCTCTCTCTCTCTCTCTCTTTCTCCCACCACCTGTGCCTCCAGTTGCCACGCTGCTGTCGCCGCCCGCCGCCCCCCTCCTCGAGATCACACCACCATTCAGCCAAAGCCTCGTCTACGGGGGCATGTGCCTTCGACTTTCAGGCCAGGTCCCACCCCCTCCATTCTTTGAGACCCTGGGCTCTGCAAAACGGGTTGGCGGGGGCATTGTGGGGCGCTTCTAGAAAGAGACATGCCCAGGTACAGGGTTTGTCCCGTACCCCGACCTGACAGTGAGATGCCCGAACAGGTGGTACTTCTGAGTCAGCCTGATGCCAGCGCGCATGCACTCGTATATGTGAGTCGCACAGCTGTCCAATAGAGCCTGATACTGCCACGCCTCCAGGCGCAACGGGGACTCGCGACAGATGTCCATCCACGCAATGAGAGACCGTGCAGCAACAATAAGGTGAGAGTGTCCACTTATCGTGTTGTGGTATTTTTCCAACAAGTACTTGCTAAATCTTAAGAGCGTCGATGTCTCAGCTGCTTTGGGGCTCATCGCTGAACCCGCGTGTGGGACCCCATCTGCGCTGCATTTTCCGATCATCGGTAAGGTAAGCCCCCCTAGCCGACGATCGTGTGGAGTGTTGTCAACCGAATCGAACCACGTAAACATGTCAGCTTCGATACGACGGATTCCAAGTTTCGATTGCGTGTCGAAATTCCCAATGATCCCCCACGGGTTGGCCTGTATCAGTCTCCATATCACTGCGGACGTAATTCTCTGCGCCGGGCCGAGGTAGATTGTGTGGAGACTGTCGATGGCCAACACGTTTTGCGGCGATCTCACGATGCTGCGATCGAAGAGGGGGCACCTACGGATCGGCCAATCGACCACTTTCTTGCCGTCGAAATGCGTTCTCCAAAAACAGCACCGAAACGGGGCGGGCTTGATGCCGAATTGATGCACGTCGCGGAGGCCGTCACACGGATCCAGTCTGTCACCAACTCGCAGGTGCACCCCCCCTCGATCGATGTCCGCCACGAGCGACAAACCTTTGCACAGCTCGCCTGCATCGAAACTAAGATGGCGCCAAATCAGCGTCCTTAAATCCTCGTCCCGAACATCTACCCATACCTCGCACGCAGCACAAGCCTCATCGTATGCATCATCCCCCCTGTCGGGGAATGGCATGCCTGCGTGGCTCACAAACCCATCATAGTAAACATGCAGCGAGTCGAGCGGTGACGAGCAAATGGGGCACGGGTGGTAGTACGATGCCCACGAACTCAATGCCAATGTCTTCGCGAACTCAGCCCAATCGCCCTTGATATAAAGCATGACAAACCTGGCTGCTAGGGGCTCTGTGCGAAACGTTGGGTCTCCAGGGGCCCACGGCGAACCGTCATGGCGAACGACAGGGACTCGACCTGCTTTCATGACTTGCAGCTGCCATTTCACCTGCGACAATATCTCATAGATGCTGCACCACCCGTGGCAACCACACGAGCAGAAATCACCTGTCCGCACCACTACACTGAGATGCCTCCTGCCACTTAAAAGATTTATGAATGAGATGCCTAATATCGAGTCCTGCTTACCAGCGCCAGGGGCCGTGTAACGCACTCCGTCCAGGTAGAGTGCTATAGGAATGGGGCGAACACCATATTCTTCGATAATGTCTCGAACGATGGGGTTTGAAGCGTATGTGCGATTTCCCAAATGACTATGTGGGCTATCATCCCCCTCTCGAAGAACTCGAAGCTGGTCTGGGTCCCCTGCAACCTCGTCAGACAATGAATTAAACCCAAGTGCTATGGGCACGGTGTGGTAGCGTTTTTCTGGGTGTCCGCGGACCACGGCAGGCATGTCCAACGAATAGAAGGGACCAGCGTTCGGAAGAACGTTTCGAAGATGTTTTTTGCATGCCCCGCTCCCCTTCCCTGGGCCCAAAGCGTACACGTCATATCTTGCACCAGTGAGTCCAGATAAGGCTCCGTAGTGACATAATATACAAAAATCGGTCGCCGACAGTTTCGATGTACCATACATCCCAAGGAGTTTCTCGAACATAGCATGGCCAGCGCGCCGCTTGCGAGCATCGGCGTGTGGCCCATGATCAGTGGCAACTCTTCGGTATTGCCCCCGCCCCCGCCCCCGACCCCGCCCTCTACGAGGGGGCATTGCGAACCCTTGAGCTCGAATGTGGCGGTCGACGAGCGATCGATGCGACGGCGACGTGCCATGACAGGGAAGGGGCTGCCGATGTGCGTGACATGAGTTACTGGAAGAGCTGAGTATAAGGAGGAGAGCGTTGAGAAGGAGGGGCGATGGGTGCGGAGAGAAGGGGCGGAATGCCCGAGTGGAGAGTTGAGGTGACCAAACGTGCAGTGATGCCTGCATCTCTCCTCAGCGCGGCCCAGGGCGGGCGGCGTCGTCGACGACGCGCCCTAGCATGCGGACCCGCTGATCTACGAGGCAGCTCGGGCGCACGCAGCTCGCTCTCTGAGGTTGCTGCTGATACTGGTGCCTTATATCTCGCTAAACCCGCCGCCGTGCCTCGAAACACGAAGTGTAGTTTCCTCGGGTATTCACTTGATATCTGGTCTCTGTGTCATTGGATTGTGGGTGGGGAGATGGCCCAACGTTCCAAATCTCGTGGGCGCGCCTGAGCGTTTGGTGGCTGACTCGCATGACCCAGGGGAGCGCATGGGTTGATACGTGTCACGCGGATCGTGCCCCCCCCCCGATGCAGTACCGAACTCGAGTATCCCTTCCCGCCCAAGATACCATCTAAAAACAAGAGACTACACGAGCCACCGACCAGGCCCCCGAGAAGCTCCAATAGGCCCCACATATACAGCCAATAAGCATCGCAGTTGCCCTAATTGGCCCTACAAATGCCCCCCAAGATGCGCCGAGAGGCGCCAACACTGCATCACAGGGGTCCCGAAGAGACCAGCCACGAGATCACAACTAACATGTATATGACCCAATCCAGGCACGGCGGCGGGATGGGCCGTAGGCCACTAGATAGTTGCACAGCGGTTGATTAGCAGGATCTGGGCCCTTGTCTTGCGGATCCACAATGTACAACCACCCCTCCCTCGCTCTCCGATCAGTCACGTTCTCAACGTTCTCTACTCTGCACATCCACCCGAAGCGGCCCTCCCCACACGATTCCCAGATCCTGCTGTACTTAATCGGTGGCCCTATGCACAAGTCACGTGGCCATGCGTTCGCAAACTGCAGCACGCCAGATAAAAACTCGCATGGCGTGCGGATCCACTACTACCGCCTCGCATAATGAGTTTCGAGGTCTCGGTGCCACCATGTTACCCCGAGTCAAGGCACACCACTGCGGCCCAGGAACCCCCAAGGACCAGAATGACAGTGTGTCAAAGCGCACACCTGCAGGTCACCACCCACAAAGCAGCGCACCCGATTGCGCTGCCAGGGCATGCAGCCTGACAAAGAGATGGATGGCTCGTACACCCTCGGCTACTCTGCGTGCACACGACAACGTGAGTGCATTTCAGTGGGGTGCGACGGGGTGCAGAGTTTATGCGGAGTTTATGCGGAGTTTATGCAGGGAGTTTATGCGGATTTTATGCGGAGTTTATGCGGTGGTTTTTCGTGATACACTGTGTAAAAACGATAGGTTTATGAGGACTTTATGTGGAATTTATGCGGAGTTTATGCGGATTTTATGCGTTGTGTCGTGCTGTGCTGTGTCGCCCGTGCGATGCCGGCGGCGCGCGGAATCTTGCCGGCAACCGTCCGGCATCGCGCGGGCTGGATGGTGCGTTGTGTGTAGTGACCTATGCCGAGGGTGTACCTTAGATGCCCCCCTTCAAAATCTGCCGCGCTGGTGTGAGCGCGGCGTTGCTGACCCTCTTGCTGGCAGGATCCGACCTCACTTGGAGTCCTTGTCCTTGTCTTCCCTGTCCACCTTCGAGTGCTTGTGAAGCTTCTTGATCGCGGCCTGGAGGTCGTCGATCGGGCCCCCGAGGACCCTGTTCGCGTTCTGAATCAATATCTCGAACTCTGCCGTGGGCATGTCGCTCTTGACGTGCTGGAGGTCGCCAGCCATGAGCTCGGCGAGCCTGGAATCCGACTCGAGCAGCTTGCAAACCTCTGATAGATTCGGACATGTTGGTGCATCGTCACTGTTATATTTTTACAGCGCTGATGCGCCTCCCCATCCATCCTCCATCTCATCCGCCTCATCCTTCCACCAACTCATCATCCTCCCCCTCCTCCTCCTCGTCCTCGATCGTCCTCCTCATCCTCCGCCTCTCCCGTCTGTCCACCTGACACCCATCAGTATTTATCGTGTTTTGTATAAGTGTGATAAAACATTGATGTGTTGTGTATTGTTACGTTGTTGGTGTTGTTTCTGGTGCTGACATTGGTGTTACTATCGGTTGCATTGTTGTCGGTATGGGTGCTGGTTGATGGTGGGGATAATGTTGGTGGTGGCGCTGGCGTTGTGTTGTGTACTTGTGTATCGTGTGCTGATCGCTGCTCTGTTGTGTGTGAGAGAGAGAGAGAGAGAAAGCACCTTCTCGTGGGCGTGCTTCAGAGGAGTCTTCATCTGCTCGGAGTCGGCGAACTTCCACCTCGGATCCTTCGACTCGATGAGGCGCATGATGATGGACGCCTGCCCGTTGCAGGTGGTCCACGTGCTCTTGGTCTTCCTGAACGCCACCAGCCAGTCGGGAGTGGCAGCTGCCTTCGACCTGACTGGCCGTGGCGGCTGGGGCTCATCGGCACTCCCCCGCCCCCTCTTGCCGCGGCCGCCAGCGCTGACAGGGGCACCCTCAGCAGGCGGCGCGGCCGCACCAGCCGCTCCTGCACAGCTGCTCGCAGCCGCGCCGTGGGGAGCTGGTGGCGCCGCCACAGGCGGCTGCTCTGCTGGCTGCGCAGCTGCTGCAGCAGCGGCCGTTGCTGCACTCGCTGCTGCGGCACCTGGCGGCGGCAGCGCGCTGCTGTCTGCCTGGCCGTCTGGCGTCGCGCCCGAGCCCTTTGCAGTCTGCACATCCTGCTGCTGCTGCTGCTGCTGCTGCTGCTGCTGCTGCTGCTGCTGCGGCGGCTGCTGTGGCTGGTGCTGCAGCTGATGCTGCGGCTGCTGAGGGAGCGCCTGTGCTGCGCGTGCCAGCTCCCCTGGGACGCGCGGGGGGTGGACCCCTTGCGCAGGAGGGTGCGTCAAGGCTGAGACTGCGACCCAGTCAGTGCCAGAGGGCTCGACGTCGCGTGCAGGCGCCGTCCTTGGGACCACAGCTTTGCTGGCCTCTCCGCTCGAGCCAGCAGGTAGCTGGGGGCCTGTCGAGGTGCGCCACTCGGTCCACCTGCTCCACGTCTGCTTGTACTCGTCCTCCAAGTGATGCTCGACGTGCAAGTAGAGTACACACTCCCCCATATCGTCCCACTTGCACCACTGCTCGCCTAAGATCGTCGCGTTCGTGGCGTATCTCACCGCACGGCGCATTCCTGCCACGCCACCACCTGATTTGTGCGCTATGCGCTGGAGCGTCATGTAGACGCCCTTCTTCGCCTCGGTCTTGGTGTTCGACTGCTCGTGCTTGTACCCCGACTTCTTCATCCACGCCTCGTACTCCTTCCTGGCCCAATCCCTGCGGAATTCTCGCTGGTTCGCCCAGCCCTTCTGCTCTGCATAGCGCGCCTGCAGCTCCTTGTCATTGCGAAGGGCGTACCCCCAGCGGGAGCCGATCTCGTTGCCCTTGGACGTGGACGTCGGCACGTTGAAGTTGGTGTTCTTCATGTGGTCCCACATGGCCTTCGCCTTGCACTCCTTCTCGTTGGCGTTGCCCGCGTCGGCCGCCGCGCCATCGACGTCGGCGGGCCCCGAGGACTTGACCCCGCGCATGCTGTGCAGCTGTCGCAGGCGGTCGTCCTGGAAGAAGTGCTTGAGTTTCGCCTCCATCACGTCCGCGGTGGTCTCGATGTCGTCGCTGTTGAGGCCCTGCAGCCTCTGCTGGAGCATGTCCACCTCGATGTCGACGGCTGACAGAAGCTTCTCCTTGCAGCACACATCACCATCCAGGTTCTTCGCGCCACCAGCACCTGTAACCTCTGGCTCGCTGTGCCGTGGCGTAGCAGCGCCGCCCGCGTCGTCAGCGCAGGCTGCGCGTGTCTCGTGCTTGCGCAGGTTGGCGGCCGTCAGGAGCTGCTCCTGCTTGCTCGACTGCGGAACGTCCCAGTCATCGTACTCATAACTCGGCTGGCGATCGGGAGGCGGGCTATACTGTGGCTCGGGCTCCTTCTCCGTCCAGTTCCCGATGATGTCCACGGCTGCGCCGTCGTCGACCTGCATGCCCGACGGTGCACCGCCAGCGCTGAAGACCCTGTTGCCCACCACCAGCTCTGTGCCGAGGGTCTCCACCAAAGTCTGCTGCTGTCCTTCTGGAAAGTGTGAGGTACCCCTCATCTCCTCTCTCCTCTTCCGTCATACCCCCTCCCTCCCCCGATTCATCACCTCCATACTTCCTCCGCCACCGACCCTTTGTCCCCCACCCCCGCCAATCCTGTGCCGCGACCGCCCTCGCGTAGGCCGACCTCGCTCAGCGGGACGTCGTCGTCGCTGATCTCGACGGCCGCCTGCGCGAGGACGGCGGGGGGGGGGGGGGCACCGCTCGCTTCCCGAACACAGCGTCCCTACACCCAGGCCATTCCCCGCTCGGTTGTTGGACGCACCGCGTGCCCGTCGGCGGTGGGGTGGCGGTGGGGAGGGGGATGACCACCGCCTCCTTTGCACCCGCCTCCGTCATTGCTGATGGCCATACTGTATCCCATGTCCCTCCAACTTCCCCCTCTTCCTCGCTCCTCTGTTACCTTCCTTCCCGTCCTGCCTCCTCCCTCTCCTCGACCTCTTCCGTCCCATCATCCTGCCCATCCTCCGTCCTTCTCATCCTCCTCATCATCCCCTCATCGACCTCGATCATCCTCCTCCTCGAGGTCTCATCCTGCCCGCCCTTCTCATTCTCAGCCCGATCCCTCTCCCCGTCCT
Organism: Prorocentrum cordatum; assembly: GCA_963575745.1. Lineage (NCBI taxonomy): Eukaryota > Dinophyceae > Prorocentrales > Prorocentraceae > Prorocentrum > Prorocentrum cordatum. Next base: position 148,315 of record CAUYUJ010022248.1, read on the forward strand.
CCTCCTCCTACTCATCCTCACCCCCTCCTCCTCGACCCCCCCTCTCGTCCTCCTCCCATCGTCCCCCTTCCCTTCTCGCAATTCACAGTCGTTTGCCCCGAGCCCCCCACGTCCCCGTGTCCGCCTCATCCATTCCCCCCAGCGTCGTTGGCAATGCCCCATTCGCCTGCAGCGCGTGCTCTGCTGGCGGGCGATCCGCCTCTGCAGGGGCAGCCGCGCCTGCTGCCTTGAGGAAGCCGAAACGAAATCGGACTCGAGGGCTCTCGGGCAGTGCGTCTCAGCGCGAGGAGAGCGAGGATCGAAGAGAGGGGTAAGATGGTGAGGATAGAGGGAGCGGGGAGTGGGCTGAGGATGACGAGGGTGGGAGGATGGGGAGGTGGGACACGGTTCACCAGTTGCCAACCAGGGTTCGGTGTCCGAGGTCATCGATTCCAATCAGTGGTTTCGTTTGAAGGGGTCGGCTTGCCTCGACGCAATCGAAATCTTCGAGGTCGCTCCATCCGTTTAGGTCGTAGGCCGACCCGAGCGGATGTCGACCGCACGAACGTGTCAGCTGGCCAAGTGATGCACGAACTGTCAAGCTGGTTCTCGACACGAGACACAGGCGAGTACACGCAGTCATCAACCTTGAGCGATCGATGTGTATTCGAGTTGGGCGATGCCCCCCTCTCCCCTGCCACCCCCCAGATGGAGGATGACCAGAGGGATAGCGGGGAGGGGGATCGGGGATTTGCCACAGTTGCAGCAACCTCCTCGGCGCCAGCTGCTGATGCCGATGCGCCTGTTGCTGTCGCTGCGGCTGCTGCCTGACTCGCGCGCCAGCGCTGCTCGGCCAGTTCGCGGATCCCTTGCATCTGCTGTTGTTGCTGTTGCTGCTGCTGCTGCTGCTGCTGCTGCTGCTGCTGCTGGGACTGCTGCTGCGGCACCGATGCGTCGAGTTCCTCTCCCGTGGCCGCGATTGTGCTCGGTGTGCCGCGAGAGCTGGGGGGGGAGCGAGACCTGCTGTCCATCGGCACGCGTCTGATCCAAGTTCTGATATCGTGATAGGTCATACACTGTGTAAGTGTGCAGCGCCAGTGGCACTTGGCTGATCAATTGCGAATGCGACTGCAACGGTAGTCACGAGCGGTGGATAGGCAAAGAGCGGGATGTGTCCAAGCGCCCTCCAGGGGCTGAGCGGGTACGGGGGCGAGGGGAGGGGGAGTTGGGATTGAATGGGATGAGATTGGGGGTAAACAGTGATAGCGACGAGCATGGGGGTGTGGCGCGGAAAGGTGTCATGGGGGAAGGAGGTTGGGAGCTAAGGGGAGGGCAAGCAAGATGCAAGAGCAGGAGGTGGGCAGGGTGGCGATTGTAATACCGACCCGCAGGAGTGAGAGACAGGGGGTGACATTTCGAGTGTGCGAGGGGGGTAGCGCGAGGGGGGCGCAGGGCGAACGGCCGAAGGTAATATGAGGAGGACCTCGACGAGGTCGTCGAGGGTGGAGGATGGCGATCGGCGATCGGCGACTACGGAGTCGAGAAAGGTGCGACGACGGAGGGGGAGTGATCACTTTCGAAAGGGGTGATGTGGGCGATGTCACGCATGTGCGCGGCCGTTCGCAGAGGCGCGCAACTGTGCGCCGCCAGCGGCGAAATGACGCAACACCGCGCTGTCTGCGCAGAATTGCTGATGCCGCCGCCTATGCACTTAGAAGAACCCGCTGCCGATCTCGTCGACGAAGCTCTCGGCAGGGCTGGGGCTGTTGAGGGGGCCAGCTGCCTCGCTGCGCTGGGGAGCGGCCGTCGGCGCTGCGGCCGAAGGCGCTGCATCTTCTGCTGGCGTGGCTGCTGCACCTGCTGCTGCCTCCTTGCGCGCCGTAGCTGGCGGCGCTGTGCTGCGCTGCTGGTATGCTGCTGCGCGGTGCGTGGTCGCTGCTGGCGAAGACTGCGCTGCAGCTGCTGGCGGTGCTGCGTATGCTGGCTCCTGGCTGCCGCCTGCTGCTGAATCCTCGACGGCGCTAGGGAGCATCGCAGCTGGCCTGCGGAAGACACCCGTCGGTCGCTTCAGCACCTGCGTCGGCTCATCAGCAGTGTCCGATGTGCAATCATCGTGTTCTGAAGCTGCCTCCTCCTCCTCCTCCTCCTCGCCCTCGAGATCGTCGTCATCCTTGGTGATCTCCTTGCGCGGCGCCTTCGGCGTGGGCTCAACCGCGGCCGCAGCTGCGGCATGACACGCTGCAGGGCGCTTGATCGCTGCTGCAGGCTTCTTCTTCGTGCCTCCGTGGCTGTCGATCCAGGACTTCTTGGCGGTGTCCACCTCGTCCTTGGACTTCGTGCCAGCAGCGAAGGCTTTGCCGAGCTCCACCATCATCGTCTGCACCTCCTCGCGGTCGTAGTGGTCCTGCAACGTGATCTGGCTGACCATGGTCTTCCCTGCTGCATTCTTGGCGCCGTACTCCCAGATCGCCACGAAGGCCGTCGTCGCCTTCCGGGTGTATCGCTCAACCAAGATCCGATGCCCGTCCTTCTCGCCCTGCCACAACCACCCGATGCCCCGCTTGTTCACGGTGCTGGTCGAGTCGTAGAGCATGCCGTTGGTCAGCGACGGGATCGTGTACTCGTCGCCGTCGTCCCACTTCGCCACCACGGCTGCGTCGTCTCCCAGCGCCGCGTCGTACCTGACCGTCTGCGAGTACTCTGGCTTGGCCGACGCTGCGCCGAGGTTCTTGCGATATGCTGCCTGTCAGCATGGCGCACAAGCAACATCGATCGCGAAAACGATGGACGAGCGACTAGGGTTCGGAGTCGAGTGCGACTCCATTAACTACACCACAACACACACGGCACATAAAACACACATAAAATACACATAAAATACACATAAATTACTCATAAGTTACACGTGCACTAGATGGAGTGCGACATTGGCGAATATCATTGCGTCGATAGGATGCGAGGACGATGACAACGGGAGTGGGGGGGGAAGAGGAATATGGAGGGGATGAGGATGATGATGAGGAGGAGGAGGATGAGGAGGAGGAGGAGGAGGAGGAGGAGGATGAGGATGAGGAGGAGGAGAAGGAGGATGAGGAGGAGGATCGAGGAGGAGGAGGACGGCAACGACAGGAAGGATGCCGACGACGCGACGATGACGGCGGCGACGGGTTGGTAGGATCCGTGCCTGCATGTGTTTGTGGTAGCCGTACGTCCACTCGTTGGCCGCCAAGCCCTCCTCGGGTGGCGGGCGAGGGGCATTGTTAACAAGTTTATCCTCCACCTCATCTTTCCTCTCATCCCTCCTCCTCCTCCTCCTCCTCCTCCTCCCTCCTCCTCCTCCTCCTCCTCCTCCTCGAGGGTCCTCGATCATCGTCCTCCTCGTCGTCGGCATCGTCGTCGTCGTCGGCCTCCTCCTCCTCCTCCGTTCTCCCCCGCCGCTTCCCTCTTCCTCCCTCATCCCTCATCCCTCCCCCCTCCTCCACCTCCACTTCTTCCATCTTCCCTCCTCCCTCCTCCTCCTCCGCGGGGCACTCCTTGTCGATCAGCGGCGCGAGCCAGCCGGGCTTGTTCCCGCGCGTCCTCGGAGCGGGGAGGGGGCGGCGTCGAGGATGGACGCAGGCAGCGGAAGAGGATCGGACGGAGGACGGATGAGCAGCACAAGTAGGCGGGAGGATGATGATGAGGAGGAGGGCGCGGGGGGATGAGGAGGAGGGATGAGGAGGAGCAAAGAGGGATGAGGAGGAGGCGGAGGAGGAGAAGGACAGGGAGTGGGATGGGGGAGGAGGCTCGAGTAGGAGGATGAGGATCGAGGAGGCGAGGAGGAGGAGGAGGAGGAGGAGGAGGAGGATCGAGGCGAGGAGGAGGAGGAGGAGGAGAAGGAGGAGGAGGCCCCAACGGTCCTGAACCTGAGCACCGCCTGATCCGCGTGCCGAAGCATGGCTCGGATCTGCTTGGCGACCAGCGAGCACCACGCATCCATCTCGCCCGACAGCCGCCACGAGTCCTCGTGGAACTCCGCCAGGGTCTGGAGCTGCTGCTTCAGCGGTGCCGACGGGGGTGGATGGAGAGGATCGGAGGTTGATCGAGGAAAGGAGCGGGCGAGGATGTTAACAAGGATCTAACGAGGACGGAGTAACACCCATGGCCTGGCTGAGATTGGTCGCAGGCTTGATCGCCGCGCGCAGCGCGATGATGAACTCCATGTGCCCGGCCAGCGCGTCGGGGTCGACGGGGTCGTCCAGCCTGTCCGTGTAGCCGAGGTCCGCGCCGTCCTTGATGAAGTCGGTGAGCGCATCCAGCACGCCGCTGGCGTGGCCGTCGCCGCGTGGGCGAGCCCCCCCCATAATGGTCGGGGCGGGGGGGGGGGCTGAGAGGGACAGAGCCTAAATGGCTATAGACGAGGGGGGGATATCCGAAGGGGAACGATCGTGTTGTCCGTCCCCCTGTGCGCCCTCTCCTCCTATCCAATCCTGCCGTTCTAATCGCTCGCCATTCGCCGAATGGGCAGGGGCAGGACACTACAACGTCGGCGAGTACATGATTGCTTTGCTTGCGTGCTTGCTGTGCTTGCTTGCTTGATTGCTTGCACACTTATTTTCAAAGCAGAGCAGGAAGAGGAGGGAGGATGGAGGGGGGGGGAGGGATGATGATGAGGAGGAGGAGGGAGGAACGATCTCTCAAGCGCTCTCTGTCCAGGGCTTACGGGTTCTAGTACTATAGGGGTGGGGGGGGGGCAAATTCCTAGAGTTTCTTGGCGCTCCCGCGCGCTCCTGGGCTCGGTCGCATGGATCATCCAGATATTGTTGACACCCCTCACAAGGATCGTGGCCACCGAGAGGATCCCGAACGCGAGTGCTTCCCTTCCTGGCCCAAGACAGCCCCGACAGGCTCTAAAGAAACCGCAGTGGAGTCAAACACATGCCCCAAAGACGGCCCAAAATGTCCCAAAGAGGTTCCCAAGAGGCTCCAAAGTTGCCATACTAGGCACTGCAGCTGCCCCCACGAGGTCCCGAGAGGCGGCACCACTGTTCCTCATAGGCACCAAAGAGGTTAACCACGATATCCTAACCAACATCAATGATGCATCTAACCCACGACCCAAGCACGGAGGCAGGCTGGGTCGAATGTAATTATATATGTCTTATACTACTAAAAATAAGAATCCTGGCTACATAGCATGTCGGTTCTTATTTTAAGAAGCTTGGAACCTCTGGGCCCTCCTCCTCCTCCTCCTCCTCCTCTTCCTCCGGCCTCCGCGGCGGCAGGATTCTGGCCCGGAGGCGGGCCGTTGCCCCAGCGCCTCCTGGCCACCAGATGCTTCCCATCGAGACCAGCGGCGACGAGGACGCGTGCGTCGTGCTTGCCGATGAGGAAGCGCATGAGGCACGCATGGCCCGTCGCGCGAGGCGCCGCGATGCCTTTGTCGGCCCGCCGAGGGCGCTACCGGCGCCGCGCGAGCCACTCGCGCGGAGCCCCAGTGTGCCGCAGCTGCAGCTCCCCGCGCCGGCGGCGTGCGCGGCCGATCCAGGCCAAAATCTCCAGAGGCCTCTGGGGGCTGCGGGGTGCCCCGCGCCTCCGACGGCAGACGCCGATCCAGGCCAAAATCTCCAGGGTCAGCTCCCCGCCGGCGCTGCCGCGGCCGCCCGGCCGGCGCCGCTGGAGCTGGCACAGCTCCTCCCCCAGCCGCCGGCGGTGCGAGGCGACTCGCTGACGCTACTCACCATTAATGGGGACATGTGGAGCGGCGCTCGGAGGGTGCTCGAGTGGAACGCCGCGGCCAAGCGACAGTTCGACGTCGTCTTCATCCAGGAGACCAGGTTCCCCGACGACGAGGCAGCCGGGGCGGCTCGGCAGTGGTGCCTTGGCCAAGGCTGCCATCTGGCCCTGGGTCCGCCGCTTCGAGTCGGGACGGAGCGCCTGGCGGTCAGCGGGGGCGTCGGCTTGTGCTTCGCGGCCCACGTCGGCGTGTACGCGGGCATCGACGTTCCCTCGGAGTGGGCGCACCGCATCGTGGCGAGGAAGATCCACCTCGGCGAGGGTTCGGTTTTCCTGTGCCTCTCGGTGTACCTGATCACGTCGATCGGGCTGACGGGCGACAACATCACGCTCCTGGCGGAGGTCGCTGCGCTTGTGGGGCAGCACCACGTCCCATTCCTCTTGGCAGGGGACTGGAACGTCGACGCGGACGACCTCGCCTCCAGCGGCTGGCTCGACGAGATCGATGGCCTCCTCATCAGCAGTGGCGTCCCGACTTGCGGTGACAACGACTACGGCTACTTCGTGGTCTCGAGGTCCCTGTCTTCCTGCGTGTCGGTGTCGGCGGCGCGTGCGTTTGCTGGTACGCCGGCGGGGTCTCACGACCAGGTCAGCTGCTCCCTCGACCGTGTTTGGAGCAAACCGAAGGCCTGGGTCGAGAACCCCAAGCGGCCATTCTCGGTGGCCAAGAAGCCGGAGGTGAGCCCCGCGACGGACGCTGGCGAGGCTGCTGGGCCACGGCCTGCCACGGAGCAGGAGACGCAGCGTTTGCTGGCGGAGCTGCAGGCCCCGCTGTCGGACCTCCAGGTGGCGTGCGCGGGCTGGTTCGACCTGGCCGAGCGGTCGCTCATCCGCTCCCGGCAGGTGGAGGCCTCCAAGGCCCATCTTCATCGGGGCCGTGGGCGCGGGATCCGCCTGGTGGAGGACCCGCTGCTCGACGTCCAAGAGCGCCGGCAACGACGCCGCGACTCCTCTGACACAGAGGCTTGGTGGAGCTTCCTGCGAATCTGGCGGGCGCTCCTCCGTTGGGGCAGGGCCCCGCGCGGCTCGAAGGCCGAGCGGTCATTCGTGAAGGAGGGTTTGATGCTGCAGGGTCGCGCCATCACTCTGCCGCCGGCGGTCTCGGACCACGTTGCGCTTGTCGCCACCGCGCCAGACGCGTGGCTGGGCCTCGCCGAGCGGAACAGCCCGCTCGCGCCGTGGTTCGAAGGCCACCTGGAGGAGGAGCTCGCGCGGCGGCGCAGTGCTGATGCTGCTGCCCGGGCGCGGCTGTGGCGCGACTTTCGCAATGCGTCGCTGGCTGGGTCAGGCCGTGTGGCTCACAAGCTGATCAAGCCGAAGCCCGTGGAGCCGCGGCCGATATCCTTGCCTGGCGGCGCGCCCGGGCTTCCCCAGGTGGGGGCGCTGGCCGTGGAGGCCATCGTGCTTGAGTGGATGCCCTTGTGGGACGAACCGTCGAGGACGAGGGGGGCCCCCGCGGCCAGCTGGCAGGTGCCGCGCACGCTCGGGGCCATCAGCGTGGACCAGGTGCGGACGGCCTCCCTCTCCTTCGGGCGCAGGAAGGGCCTCGGCTGGGACAACTTTCACCCACGCTTGCTCAACGAGCTCCCAGACCCCTGGTCGAGCGCTTCACGGCCATCTTGAACCAGTTCGAGGACTCGGCCGAGGTGCCCGACCTTGGGACGACGATGACGGTCTTTATCCCAAAGCCGCCTCCCGACGTGGGCAGGCGGCCCATCGGCCTGATGGAGCTCTGGCCTCGGGTGTGGTCGAAGATTCGCCAGGGCCTGGTCCGCGCCTAAAAACGCTCAGTCGACGCCGATTTCTTTTGGGGCAAGAGCGGGGACACGGCGGCGGACCGCGCAGCCTACATCCACAACTTGCTCGTAGTGCACGCCAAGCGCCACGGATTCGTGTCTGGGACGTTGTATTTCGACGTCAGCAAGTTCTTCGAGAACGTCTCCCACTGCATATTGGTCGTGGCGGCGCGGCACTTCGGCTTCGACCTGAAGCTGCTGAGGTGCATATGCGCGATCTACCGCGGCCCGAGGCGGGCCAGGTGGCTCGGCGCCACGTCACGGGCGGTGCTGTCCAATGGCACGGTGATCGTGGGCTGCAGCTGCGCGACTGGCGTGGTGAAGCTCCTGACGCTGAGCCGCTGAGCGTTCTCCGGCAGATCGTGGTGCAGACGCCCGTTGTCCGGCCGCTGAATCTCGTCGACGACCTGAAGGTCCACGCGGTCGGCACGCTCCGCACGGTGTGCAGCCAGCTGGTCGCGGCAGCCAACAGGGTGATCAAAGAGATGGAGAAGCTCGACCTGCCATTGAACTTGCTGCAGACGTGCATCCTCTGTTCGACGTCGGAGCTCGCGGACGCGCTGTTGGCGGACAGTCGCTGGCCGTTCGATGAGTCTTTTTTCGCCTCCACCCACCGTGATCTCGGTGGGGACGCCTCCGACGGCAAGGGCCGTCGGGTGCCCACGCAGCGTGCTCGCCTGTCTGCCGCGTCGGCCGCAGCGACTAGGCTCACCAAAATCGGGCAGGGTAGGGAGGCTTCTCGGGTCCACAGGGCGGGTCCAGTCGCTAAGGCCACGTGGGGTGCACACATTAATTGTCTTGGGAATTCAGCTCTGCGGACTCTGACGGTGGCCTCTGCCAGGTCTTTTGGCCCCCTTCAGCCTGGCTCCTCCCTTGGCCTCACCTTCCTCCTTTGTGGGGCCCCCCAGCGCGACCCTCTCGTTTAAACGACGGTGGACGCCGTCAAGGCGTTTGTGTCAGTTTGGTGGCACCGCAGTGTCACGAAGCAGGTGCTCCTCTCGGCGTTTGAAGACGCGCTCCTGTCTGCGAGTAAACCCAGGCCCTGGGGCTCCGCCAAGCAGCCTCTGGCTGCCCTTGTACTGACGCTCGCTCGGATCCGTTGGAGGTTGGATGTCCCAAATGAGGTTTTGGTCGACCAGGCGGGTCGCTCCTGGAGTTTGTCTGAGTTTTCCCCAGCTTTCTTCGCCCTTCGCGTGCGCGAAGCGTGCGAGGAAGCTATTGCGATGGAAGATCAGGTTCGGCAGAGTGATTTTGGCGCCGAGTGGCGCGGCCCCATCTGTCTCAAGCCGGCCCTCGATTTGATTTCGAAGCAAAGCTCGGTCTGGTCCGATCATTGTCGTCACTGCTTGCGCAGCCTGATTGCCAACAGGTATTGGTGCCAGCAGCGATTTCACGACGCCTGTCAGGACATCTCTCCTGCTTGTTTGGTCTGCCAGGCTCCCTCAGGCACCATGTTCCATCGTCGCTTCGATTGCCCTGCCCACGAGGCGTGGCGGCAAGATGTGTTGAGCCCGGACTTGCGTCGGGCGGCGGATAGCGTGCGCCTCCTCTCACCCAAAGCCCAGGAGCTGTTCGCCAGGTCTGTGCTCCCTGACCCCACTTGTTGGTTCACTCGCCCCTCTGAGCACCCCGATGCCACGGTCTACAGGCACAATTGGCCCGCCGAAGGCTTGGTGCTTGGGGAGGGTGCGCATGTGTTCATAGACGGCTCGTGCTACGAGCCTGCTCTCCCTAGGATTCGATCGGCGGGATGGGCGGTGATCGTGACGGACGGGTGGGGGAAAGTGGCTCGTGCGATATGGGGGCGTGTGCCCTTAAGCGCTGCTCCAGCCCAGGTCGCCCGTGACGGTGAGGACTACGCTGTGGTCTCTCTGGTTCGCCATGCTACAGTTTTCCCCGGGGCCAACTTGTATGGGGACTGTGCGGGGACCCTTGGGTATGGTTCGGACCCACTGGGAGCTGTGTGTCCAGACAATGCTCGATCGCATATGTGGCAGCATGTGTACGATAAGCTTGACGGTGTGCGGTGGCAGAAAGTGCCAGCCCATAGCAACCTTCGTGATGTCGAGCATGGGAAGCTCAGTCGGCTTGAGTATCTCGGCAACAAGGCTGCGGACGAATATGCGAAGAAAGGTGCCTCTTTGGGCAGAATCGCTGCCGCCGATTGTGCCGTCGTCAATGGTTGCTTCGAGTTGGCCCGTCTTCTTTGTAAATTCTCGGCTGAGCAAGAGGCTCGGATTGGAGACAGTCAGCAGTTCGACCATGTCGGCATCGATTGGCTTAGGCACATCACCCCTGAGGTCCCTCTACTCCCTGACGAGGTTCCTCCACCTCCTCTTCCTGAGCCTCCTCCTCCTCCTGGGAGTGGCGGGACGGGTCGGGTGTCGGGGAGGGTGGGTGAGGAAGGTAAGGAGGGCAGGGCCGAATGGCCCGACCTCCATGTCTGGCCAGCCCGCGCCCACCACATCATCGAGTGTGGGGTCACGGATCCCTCGGGGGCAGCGGCTGGCTCCCTGGCCTTCTGTACTCGTTGCGGCTCGGTTTGTGCAGTAGGAGGGCACGGGGAAAAAACGGCTCTAGCGTTAGATTGTCTGGGCCACCGCTCCTCGGGTCGTGAGAGGCAGTTGGATTGGATTTTGCGCGGTCGCCATCCTTCGAAGCAAGGGTTTCGGGTCTCGCGAGCGGCCGTGTTATCGGATCCCTCTCGAGACTACCTGGCAGCCAAGATGGGTCTGGACGACCTCCCGCAGCTAGCGCCGCCTCTGTCCAGAGGCTCTCTTGCGTCCATGTCGGGCGGGGGTGGGTGTGCTTGGGCGGGGACTGGGGTCGACCTTCTGCGAGGCCTGTCACTTTTTGGGTTCCGCTCTCGGGAAGAGGCGGAGTCGCTCGGGCTTCGAGCGCAAGAGCGCCGCCGGCAGGTTGCGCCGCCCGGGGAGGATCTTGACCCCCCCTAACTCGTTTGGAGTGTGTTTGATGCATGTTTAATGTGGTGGCACCTTTCTAGCCGTTGCCGAGCTCCTCCTCCTCCTCCTCCGCCTCCTCTTCCTCCTCCTCCTCCTCCTCCTCATCCTCCTCCTCCTCCGAACAAGGGCGAGGCGCCAATGAGCGGGGATACTCGTGCGACGTGGCCGGCGTTCGGAGAGGTGAGAGCGGTGAGCACGAGGGCTTGGGGCCTCTCTGGTGCCGCAGGTCCAGTCAGTATCGGCGCGTTGCGCCAGAGCGCCGACCACGGCATCCACAATACAGGGGGAATCGGCCGATGCTTCAGCACCAGCCCTCCTTAGTCACATCGCATGCTGCACATCTCACTCGGAGAACTCGTGGGCCAGCGAAACGTGGCGGACAGCCTTTCGGACAGAACCGCCTCGGCTTGGACAGCCGAGGTTGGTTCGAGTCCTCCAAATCAATGGTTTGCCCTCCATTGCGGCTGCCTAGCACTCTCAAGCAACGATCGGTTTCAACCATGATGCGAGCTGTCTTGAGAGTTTCGAGGAGGCGGATCCCTCCACCTCCGGACCCCCCCTTCCCCCAGAGACAGCCTTGCTCGCAACAGTTCCATTTTTACGTGAAATACAACAGGCCTTCGGGGGGGGCGTGGCAGGGGCGGCGGCGGCGTCCCACGCGGGGGCCGCGAGAGACGCTGCGAAGGTGGAAGGGCGGAGGGGGGCAGAGGCGGAGGCAGGGGCGGAGGCTGGGCGGAGAGGAGCCAGAGACGGGAGGGGACGGGGCGGTCGAGGTGGGATGCGGAATCGGACGAGAGGCCCAGGTGGCGGGGCATGAGCTGGTTTCGTCGGCGCTGGTTTCGCCGGCGCTGGTTTCGCCCCGCCGGTTTCGTCGACGGCTGGTCCCGCCGGCGCTGGTTTCGACGGCGCTGGTTTCGCCCCGCTGGTCCCGGGGGCGCCTGGTTGCGCCGGCGCTGGTCTCGCCGGCGCTGGTTTTGCCGACGCCGTCGTCGCCGTCGGCGTCGCAGTCGCCGCCGTCGTCGTCGTCGTCGTCGTCGTCGTCGTCGTCGTCGTCGTCGTGGACGTCGTCGTCAGCGTCGTCGTCGTCGTCGTCGTCGTCGTCGTCGTCGTCGGTCGCCGTCGTATCGCCGCTGCCGCCCTGGTCTTCGTGGTCGTCGTCGCAGGCAGCCAGGGCGTCCTCCGTGGCTCCTTTGAACAAAGGCGCCGCTGGCTTCCCCGCAGCGGGCGGACCGAACGGGCGGGTCGGGTCGTGTCGGGCGGGCGGGCCCTAACGGGCGGGTCGGGTCGGGCGGGCGGGACATGAAAATGTGGGGCGCGCTCGACCGAGCACGCGCGAACCCTAACGGGCGGGTCGGGTCGGGCGGGCAGAACCTAGCGGGCTGTTCGGGTCGGGTCGGGCGGGCGGACCCTAACGGGCGGGTCGGGTCGGGCGGGCGGGACATGAAAGTTTGGGGTACGCTCGACCGAGCACGCGCGAACCCTAACGGGCGGGTCGGGTCGGGGGCAGGGGGCGGGGGCACGGGCGGGGGCGGGGCGGAGAGGAAACCAAGAGACTACTTCCTCACGCGGGCGAATTCGCCGCCATCGTCTCGCCGCGAGTGGATGGTCTGGACCTCGCGCGGGGTCCGCGCGGCGCGGCGCTGGCAGTCCGCGGCCAGAACCCCTTTCTGGAAATGGGAGAGTCCCAACGCCAGCTCCAGGCAGGCCGTGCTGCCCGGCGATGGAGGGTGGAGGGAGATGGAGAGGGATAGTTAGAGAGAGAAAAAGAGAGAGGGATGCGGGGAGAAGCAAGCAGACGACGACGAGCGCGCACCCGAGAGGCCAGGGCCGTTTGGATGAAGCAAGCGAGCGGGCAGGCGGGAACGGGGGCTGTAAACAGGGGACATAGCAAACAAGCGACGGGAAAGACGCGTTCCCCCACACGCTACCTCGCACCATTGCGTGCTGTCAACCGAACAGAGTCTTTTGAGAAGAGGGACGTCTCCAAGGTCTCCAATCTCGTGGTGAGCGGCCTGACTCTGAGCTCACACTCACTTCACGTCTGGCTAGGAACTGCAAAGCTAGCACCCGAGCCAATGCAACCCATCTCCCCTGGTGTCTTGACTCTTGAACGACATGAATGAACAGAAGGAGGAGGACGATAAAAGGAAATCATAGACGAAAGAATAATAACAAGATGAAGCGGGTCTACGAAGAACTCCATGGCCACAACGTTTCCTCTCTTTCTCTTTCTCGCGCTCTCTCTCTCGCTCCCTATCTTTCTCTCTCGCTCTCTCTCTCTCTCTGTTTGTTCTCTCTCTCTCGCTCTCATTAATGATCTCTCTTGCAATCGGAAGCCGTCGGTTGAAATCCAGTCTTGGTTGCAGGCTATCAGAGCCCGCTTGGGACGATCTGGCAGGTCGATCCCCATCCTCATTCTCGCCCTTGTACTTACCCGCCCCATGCATTTCCCTCCTCCCTCCTTCTTCCCCCCCTTCTCCTCCCCCCACCCCTCATTCTCAGGACCCTTGTCCGCCCCTGTTCTTCCTCTTCGTCCTCTGTTTCCTCCCTCCTCTTCCCGCTTATCCTTCGCCTCCTCCTCTCCCCTGCTCCTCCCTCTCTTTCCCATTCACCCTGCCTCCTCCCTTCTGATTTCCGCCTGCTTCGCATCCTCACACAACTCCTCCTGGTACCCCTGGCTGCTGCTCTTGCTCCTGCTGCTGCTCCAACTTTCATCATCTTCCGATCATCTGACTCATTCCCGGTGTCCTCCTCCGCCACCTTCTTCTCCCTTCACCTTACCTCCTCCCTCACCCCTTCCAACTTCCACTCCCTCATCTCCATCTCTCTCTCTCTCTTCAACTCTCTCCCTCTCTCTGGATGAACTACTCCCATGTGTACATACATACACATAGGTAGATCTGATAAACTGATTCGTATACACATATGCAGATATGTTTACGTGCTTATATTTATATACACCTATATATATGTATATGCATATATACATATATATATATATACATAATTATGAACATATATATATATATATTCACCACCGTGCCTCTGGCATGAAGTGGAATGCCCCAAGGCTCACAGCTGTGCTGCTGCTGCTGCAACCAGGGTTGTAGTTCTTAAGGGCCCAGACCACACATTTCCCGGGCGCTCTTGCGCGCTCCTGGGCACTCCTGGGGTGTTCTGCATGGGCCTCCCAGACGGTTGCAATGCCCCAAGCGATGTGGGGAATTTCGCGGAGCTGCCCCCCAAGCGCCCAAGACGGTCAAGGAACGCCTCTACGCGGCCCACGAAGGCCCCTAGACGGCCCACGATGGCCTCAAGACGGCCCAACATGGCCAAAAGACGCGCCCAAAGGGTTTCAAGAGGATCTCAAGAGCCTCTCAAAAAACCATCACTATGGATTCCCGGTCGGTTTTGAACGGATTTTACCGTTCTCCTCCTTCCGGGCTTCGAACGCACTAAGAAGGTCCAAGGGGCCCACAAGACCGCTCTTGAACGGCCGAAGAGGCTCCCAAGAGGGCCCCTCAACGGCCTGGGATGGCTTAAAGACAGGCCACAAGGAAGTTGCCAAGAGGGTCCCAAGATGGCCCAAAAGGGCCCCAAGACGACCCAAGAGGCGCCCAAGGCGCCCCAAGAGGGCCCCACGACGGCCCCAACCCAGCCCGCACAGAACCGCAGGACGACGAACCCGCCGTACCCCAACCACACCGGAAGACGACGAGGCTAGAGGCAGCCATGCCAATGCTTGAGCCAATATGTGCAAGCGGTGACGATAATGACCATAGCGAATATGAGGACGTCGGGGCAAGTCGGGACAGGTCGGACCAGGTCGGGCGGGTCGGGGCGGGTCCAGGCGGGTCGGGGCAGGCTCAAGTTGGGGCGGGTCGTCCGCGGCGGATCGCGGGAGGGCGAGCTCATTTGGCGGCCCCTTAGCGCGAGGGCTGGGGGCCGCAGCCGGGGCACCCAGGTTCCCGAGGGAACCACTCCACCAGCAGTCCACTAGCCACCCCCTATAATGGCGACACCCCCAGTGGCGACCCCCCCGTGGCGAACCATCCCGTGGCGGCGACCACCCCCGTCGCGACCCCCCCCATCGCGACCCCCCCCTGTCGCGACCCCCACCGTCGCGACCCCCACCGTGGCGATCTCCCCGTCGCGACCCCCCCCTGTCGCGACCTCCCCCGCCCCCCCCCCCGACCTCCCCGCGACCCCCCCCCGTCGCGACCCCTCCCCGTTGCGACCTCCCCCCCGTCGCGACCCCCCGTCGCGACCCTCCCCGTTGCGACCCCCTCCGTCGCCCCCCCCCCCGTCGCTTTGCAGGGCTCTCCTCTCGTCTGGCCCTGCATGGGGCACGATTGACTCATCAAATGCCATCTTCAAAACTGTTGGGTCTTCAGCCTCCTGCACAACGTCGTCGAGAGGGGTCCCCTGAGCTATCGAGCTCAACAGTCGATGGGCCTCTGCCGGGGGTATGGGCAGAGGATGGCAGAGGCTGCTGTCTACAGGGGACCTGAGCTTCAACCTCAAGAGAGTGTTGCAAGAAACGGAGAGTCGGAGGAACAGCCTGCGTCGCCGCTGAGATTGACTCCTCTTCCTCACCGAGACGGGCAAAGGATATTTGTCCTGAGACCGCTCCATCTTGAGCCAACGTGCCAGCGCAGTTTCATACTTTGCATGGGCGCGGGGTTGGTGTTGCCACTCTCCCCGCGCTCACTGACGACATGCTATGCCTGCCATGTCTGACGCACCGCCCGCAAGTCGTTCTCCAAAAAACACTGGCAGAGATATACCACGCTGCGCTATGCCTCACGCACCGCACAACACGGCAACGAAAATGTCACAAATTTCGGCTCTGCCGAGCCTGTGATTTTAATGTTCCCGGAGGCCCCTCCGGGAACATGATTTCCCGAGGGTCCCGGCCGGGTAAACGTCACCGCGTGTCATGTCCCGGCCGCGTGGCCGATGGCGTTATTGATGCTATGCTACGCTTCCCGATCCACGCTCCTCGTCTCCGCCGCGGCCTGTGCCGAACGCGGAGTCGCACGGACTCGGCCCGCGGGATCGCGGGGCAGCATCTCGCCCACACTGCAGCCAAAATGGCTTCTCTAAAAACACTCGCCGCTTACGCCCAGAGTCCAAATGCCGAGCGCGTGCGAGCCATGCCAGGGACATGCAAAGTCTTTGTCAGGCCGTCCGCCCTCTGCTCCGCAGCGGGGGCGCGCCCAAGCTGCAAGGTCCCCTGGCGTAGCCTGCTGCGCAGAGCGCTGGCCCTGTTGGCCAGGCAGCGGGTGCGCCACGAGCCTTGGCCCATGGCTACTGCGAGCGTCCTCCTTCACATTCTCCTCCACGTCCTCATTTTCATTCTCCCTTCATCCGCCTCCTGCGCCTCATCCTGCGCCTGCTGCTGCTGCTCCTCCTCCTTCTATCGTCATCCCCATCGACTTCAAGGCTGGCTCGGTGGCAAGACTTGCCGCAGACAATTGTATACCCACAGGTGTTTACTTATATTCTCATACGCACCTCTCCGAGGGAGTAGAGCTCAGAGGCGATTAATGCGCACGTTGTCCGCGATTTTTCTGGCCGTTTCGCTCGGGACATCCTCGACATTCTGAACATCGGTGGCACCCCTCACGCAGATCGTGACGTCAGGGTCCAAAAACACATGGGAATTTCAACATTTTAACATAAAACCTTCAAACACACATGGTAATTTCAATGATTTTGACCCCGATTCTCAGAGAATGGCGGTTTCGCCTGAGACATCCTCCCAAAAATCGAGCCCCAGACCCCTCCTCGGAGCCTCCTGGGGGCCTCCTGGGGGCCTCCTGGAACCTCCTGGGGCCTCCTGGGGCTTTCTGGACCTTCTGGTACCCCAGACCCCGCCTCGGAGCCTCCTGGAGTTCTCCTGGGCCTGCTGAGGCCGCCTGGGGCCTCCTGGGGCCTCCTGGGGCCTCCTGGGGCTTCAGAACTACATGCACACACAGAGACACAAATCACGCCCAACACGTCACACGCTAGACAAACATAACATACACACACACACAACACCGACAACACACAAAAAGCACGCACCACACAAAGCACACATCACACACACACAACACTCACAATCCTGGGGCCTCCTGGAGCCTCTTCTGGTATCCAAGTCGGGCCTCCTGAGGCTTCCTGGGGGGCCCTGGTACACACATCGCAAGGTGCGGCATCCCCACTTGCGCTCGAGTGCGACTTCGCTGTTGCATGTCACTCCTGCTTCAAACGCCCCTTCAGCT
The DNA here is from genome assembly GCA_963575745.1 of Prorocentrum cordatum. Lineage (NCBI taxonomy): Eukaryota > Dinophyceae > Prorocentrales > Prorocentraceae > Prorocentrum > Prorocentrum cordatum. Next base: position 165,094 of record CAUYUJ010022248.1, read on the forward strand.
TGTTGTATGAGCCTGGGCACACACGTGCCACTTGTATATATCCGCCGACCCCAGAGGCATGTGCGATATCCTTCTGAGCTGGATACCACACCCGACAATTGTTCGCCCCAAACCGCCCCGCCGTCGACCTGATCCGACACCCCCACCCCGCCTTGGGACCACGAATTCTCGCCCAAAATCGACCAACACCCTCCTCCATGCCCCGGCACCTCCACCCCTTGGAGCTTTTGTTTTTGTGGCCCCCCACCCCAAGAAGTCTCGCCCAAAATCGACCAACACCCCCCTTCATGCTCCAGCACCCCCACCCCTTGGAGCGTTTGTTTTTTAGGTTCCCCACCCCACGATGTCTCGCCCAAAATCGACCAACACTCCCCTCCATGCCCCGGCACCCCCTATCCTTCGAGCCTCTGTTTTTAGCCCCCCACCTTACGAATTCTCGCCCAAAATCGACCAACACTCTCCTCCATGCCCCGACACCTCCACTCCTGGGAGCCTCGATTTTTGGACACCCCCACCCCGCGAATTCTCGCCCAAAATCGACCCACACCTCTCCTCTATGCCCCCTCCATGCCCCGGCACCCCCAACCTTTGGAGCGTCGGTTTTTGGATCCCCCCACCCCACGATTTCTCCCCCAAAATCGACCAACACTCCCCTCCATGCCCCCTCCATGCCCCGACACCCCCAACCTTTGGAGCCTTTGTTTTTGAAGCCCCCCATCCCACGACTTCTCGCCTAAAATCGACGAACACCTCCCTCCATATTCTCACCCCGAAGGAAAACTGTTCTTGGGACCCCCCACTCGACAAATCCTGGCCCCGAACCTACCCACGCCCCCCACCTTGCTCCCTGGTCTGGCATTCTCACCCCGAGAGAACTCTCTCCTTGAGACCCACCACTCGTCAAATTCTGACCCAGAACCTACCCACGCCCCCCACCTGGCCCCCTCCTGGTCTGGCATTCTCACCCCGAGCGACCGCTGTTCTTGGGACCCCCCGCTCGACAAATTCTGGCCCAGATCCTGCCCACGCCCCCCACCTGGCCCACTCCTGGTCTGGCATTCTCACCCCGAGAGCACTCTGCTCTTGGGACTCCCCACTCGACAAATTCTGTCCAAGAACCTACCCACGCTCCCCACCTGGCCTCTTCCTGGTCTGGCATTCTCACCCCGAGAGAACTCTGTTCTCGGACCCCCCACTCGACAAATTCTGGCCCAGACCCTACCCACGCCCCCCACCTGACCCCTTCCTGGTCTGGCATTCTCACCCCGAGAAAACTTTGTTCTTGGGACCCATCACTCGACAAATTCTTCGCCCAGACCCTACCCACGCCCCCCACCTGGCCCCCTCCTGGTCTGGCATTCCCACCCCGAGAGAACTCTGTTCTTGGGACCCTCCACTCGACAAATTCTAGCCCAGATCATACCCACGCCCCCCACCTGGCCCCTTCCTGGTCTGGCATGCTCACCCCGAGAAAACTTTGTTCTTGGGACCCATCACTCGACAAATTCTTCGCCCAGACCCTACCCACGCCCCCCACCCGGCCCCTGCCTCGTCTAGCATTCTCACCCCGAGAGAATTATATTCTTGGGACCCTCCACTCGACAAATTCTGGCCCAGAACCTGCCCACGCCCCCCACCTGGCCCCCTCCTGGTCTGGCATTCCCACCCCGAGAGAACTCTGTTCTTGGGACCCCCCACTCGACAAATTCTAGCCCAGATCATACCCACGCCCCCCACCTGGCCCCTTCCTGGTCTGGCATTCTCACCCCGAGAGAGTTCTACTCTTGGGACCCCCCACTCGACAACTTCTGGCCCAGAACCTACCCACGCTCCCCACCTGGCCCCTTCCTGGTCTGCCATTCTGACCCCGAGAGAACTCTGTTCTTGAGCACCCCCACTCGACAACTTCTGGGCCAGATCCTACCCACGCCCCCCACCTGGCCCCTTCCTGGTTTGGCATTCTCACCCCGAGAGCACTCTGTTCTTGGGGCCCCCCACTCGACAAATTCTGGCCCAGAACCTACCCACGCCCCCCACCTGGCCCCTCCCTGGTCTGGCATTCTCACCCCGACAGAATTCTGTTCTCGGACCCCCCACTCGACAAATTCTGGCCCGGATCCTACCCACGCCCCCCACCTGGCCCCTTCCTGGTCTGGCATGCTCACCCCGAGAACACTTTTTCCTTGGGACCCATCACTCGACAAACCCTTCGCCCAGACCCTACCCACGCCCCCCACCCGGCCCCTGCCTCGTCTGGCATTCTCACCCCGAGAGAACTACCTTCTTGGGACCCCCCACTCGACAAATTCTACTCTTGGGACCCCCCACTCGACAACTTCTGGCCCAGAACCTACCCACGCTCCCCACCTGGCCCCTTCCTGGTCTGCCATTCTGACCCCTAGAGAACTCTGTTCTTGAGCACCCCCACTCGACAACTTCTGGGCCAGATCCTACCCACGCCCCCCACCTGGCCCCTTCCTGGTTTGGCATTCTCACCCCGAGAGCACTCTGTTTTTGGGGCCCCCCACTCGACAAATTCTGGCCCAAAACCTTGAGAGGGCCCCGAGAGGCCCCGAGAGGCACAAATCATTGATTTTCCTGAGGTGTTGAAGGATTGCGGGGTTCTCGCTTTTCTGGCTTCCCGACGCTCCACGACGGCCCACGAGGTCCCTAAGATCGGCCCATCGGGGGCGGCAAAGAGGTGGGCGTCCAACAAGGGGGGGTGCAAATCATGGCCGGCGGCATGTGCGCGGCCCGGGGGGGGCCAGGGACGTATTGAAATGAGAAGAGGCGCCACGAAATCTGAGGAAGTATCATGGCCCACGCCGTGATCACCCCCCTCTTTGCCGCTCCCGAGCCCAAGCCCCAAGACGGCCCAAGAGGGCCCGGGCTTCCTCGGAGGTCCCGTAGATGTTTTTGGCCCCACCTTTCGCACGCGTATCCGAATCCCAACCCGACAGGTTGGAGCTTTAAGACTTCGCGAGAAGAGCTCCCGACCCACCTCGCACTCCTTGCATACCGCGGCTGCCAAGCCGAAAAGGTGCTGGTGTTCCCTGGGAATGCCGGCTCGCTCTCGCGGCTATGTTGTCGTCGTCGCCGCCCCGTCGCTGAATCGTCGCCGTTCGTCGTCTGGGCCAGAGTGGCGGTCTGGCGGCTATGGTGTCGCCGTCGCCGACCCGTCGCCACTTTGTCACCGCCCGTCGCCGCCGTTGGATTGCACCACATAGGTTGCCCCACATAGATTGCACCACATACATTGCACGATTTCGTTTCGCGTCTGAGGCGCGCCGTTGTTTTCCCGAGCAGCATAACTGGACCACATCGAATGTACAATATTACTTGCACGTTCTATAATGCACAACCATGTGTATTTGAACCATATGAGTTGCACCACATAGAACGCATTGTGAATACTGCGCACGATGGCTTGCACGACAAATGCTGCAACATATACTGCACAACGTGCATTGCAGTACGTAGACTGCACCACGTAGATGGCGCACCAACGATTGCACCACGTAGATTGTCGCACCTGGACACCGTGACCTAAACGCATGTGTGTCATTGTCGCCCCTGCGGCGCGTGTATGTTCGCTCGCAACCAAACATGCACCACATGTGTTGCTCAACATAGCTTGCCCCACACAAACTGCACAACATCAGTAGCACAACGTTGATTCTCCTTTCTAAAAACAGAAAGGGATCTACCCCCCCCCCCCAGCGTTATCGACACCCCTTTCGGGTATGTGCATCATATATGGCTCTGGCCACATGTCCATCCTAAATCTGAATTTACACTATCCCAGGCCAGCCAGGTTCCCCCCCCTGAGGTTCCCTTGTAAAAACACTGTAAAAACACTATGCGGTGACATTTTTTGTTCTAACATAGCACTGTTTCGCGAATCCCTTGCAAACAACGGGACGAACTGCACACGCGCGCGTCGTCGCGCGCGCATGCCGAAATCCTTCAAAAACCTTCCGTGCCGGAAAGATATCGCAATCGAATTTCCAATTATCCTGGCGAAGGACCAAATCATAAGCAATTGTTCGGAACGCGTTGTGGGTGCCGCTTTGGGTGGGGCTCCCTATGGGGCCACGAGACGCTGCTCTGGGCGGGGGAACCGCATGCGAACTGCGCCACTGGGGCGGGCCTTCGGTGGAGCTCCCTATGGGGCCACGAAACGCTGCCCTGGGCGGGGGAACCGCATGCGAACTGCGCCACTGGGGCCTTCGGTGGAGCTCCCCATGTGGCCACGAAGCGCTGCCCTGGGTGGGAGACCTCGGCATGGGATCGGCGATCCGTCGCCGACAAATCGGCGATGGGCCCCCGATTGCGACTCCGCGCGCTCCTGGGCGGGGTGGGCTATATCGGGCCCCCATCGGCGATCCGTGGGCGATGCGCGGTCGACGCATCCCCCCCCCCCTGAGCCCATCCCTCCCTCTGGCCATCGCACGGACGTCCATTCCCTGTGTTTTTTGTTCGGTTTCGTGCGTGGCTTTGTTCGCCAAATGATCAGGGATGCTCCTCGATGGCCCTCGCCGAAGGAAAAATCCACACGTCCGAGCGATGCCAAGTCCCTAGGGCTGCCCCCGAATAGAGCTCGGCACGCGCTCGTGGCGAGCTGCCGAGACCTCTGGCGGTCCGACGATCGAGGACAGCGTAGTGTTGCGGGCACGCTCTGAGCGTTCTGTTGCGCCTCCAGAGCTGTCTGAGGGCCGGGCCTCCGGGTACAGTCATCGGCCTGACCTAAGGAACGAAGCCCCTTTTTTATCCCAAGCCGCTCACTGTACGTCCGGGAAGCTCCTGAGACATGGGGGGGGCCCAAACCTCCCCTGCAGAAGCAGCATCATGGATTGTCACGACCAGAACCCTGGGCCGAACCCCAATATTTCTGGTGTTTTTCTCAAGCTGGATCGATTTGCGGGGGCCCCGAGGGCCCGAACCTGGACGAGAAAGCACAATGTGAAACGAATTGCGACGCCTGGACCTCAGAGTCTGGCGGCTCTCCGCTTCATTGTTTCTGAACTCTTCCCTGGTTTGATCCGTCGCGGGACTGTCAACAAAACAGCAGACTGGCCCTGAGGAAAAGGTCGATACATCTGGGTGGCAACGACACATAAAAATCGTGGCGCCCCCAGATATCGGATGCCTCTGAAAAATCAAAGCGGCCAGTTCGTTGCGAGGTTGAAACTCTGGAAGCCAATGTCGGACCTCGGAGTTGTCAAGAAACGACTCGAAATGAAAAGCCTATCTTGGGAAAGGGGTCGAGAGGATCAAAGGCCCGCGCATCGAAACATGATCGACCCAGGAACCCAGACAGGAATATATAACTGTAAGGAATGGCAACGCTTCAAAGACACCTGATTGGGCGACGGGTAAATCCAATACTGAGTGTATCGATATTGATGTAACATGCCGAAGGATGTGCTGTGATGCGCCGTGCTGAATTGCGATGTACCATGCCGAGATTGTGCTCTATAGCGTTGTGGATCGAGTCCTCCTTTTGCATCCGAGTCCTGACCGAAACGATCTAGATCTTAAGCTCGACCTGCCTGAACACTTAGTAGCTGCCCCAGAACTAATTGACAAGGGAACATGCCAGGAGGACGCGCCGCGAAACGTCCCAAAGGACGCGCCAAATGACGTGCCAGGGGACGTGCCACGGGGACGCACCGCGGGACGTGCCGAGGGGACGCGCTACGGAACGTGCCAATGGACGTGCCACGGGACGTGCCAAGGGACGCGCCGCGCGACGTGCCAGGGGGACTCGTCGCGGGACGTGCCACGGAACGCGCCAAGCTGCAATGCTGAGTGTATCGATCTTGATGTACCGTGCCGAGGGTTGTGCTGTGCTGCGCCGTGCTGAATTGCGATGTGTCATGCCGCGAGTGTGCTCTACAAGGTTGTGAATCGAGTCCTCCTTTGCATCCGAGTCCTGACCGAACTGATCTGGATCGTAAGCTCGAGCTGCCTGAGCACATAGTAGCTGCCCCAGAACTAATTGACAGGGGAACATGCCAGGAGGACGCGCCGCGGAACGTCCCAAAGGACGCGCCAGGCGACGTCCCAGAGAACGTGCCATGGGGATGCACTGCGGGACGCGCCAAGGGGACGCGCTACGGAACGTGCCAATGAACGTGCCACCTCATGCTAGACATCTGCCTGGGCGAACTGGACACGTGAAAACACGTGGCTCGCTCGAGACATCCTCCACAAACATTCACATGTTAGATACCACCCTGAGCGGCCTGGACACGTGAACACAGAGACCTGGCCAGGAACGGGCAGCTCTAAAGGCAGCCATGCGCCTGGCAACTTCGGCGTCGCCCATTAGCTACAGAACACGACAACACAAAACACCGAAAACAGTACCCCAATTTGGGGTCGGCGGCAGAGGCGGCAGCCTTTAGATACACAGTGTTTGGCGCTCTCGGTTCAAGGAAACATTGTGAATGTTTGGTTTTTTTTGCTGAAGTCGCAAAGAGGGAGGAGACGGAGGAGGAGGAGCAAACGATCATTGGTTCTTCTAGTTATGGTTCTGGTTCTGGTTTCCGTTGTTCTGGCGTTGGTTCTGGTTGTGGTTCTGGTTCTTTTTCGTTTTGTGGTCTTGTTGGCAAGGAAGAGAATGACGATGAGGAGGATGCCCCCCATGAGGGGGAGGAGGAACCATGAGGATGAAGAGGAGCAGGAGGAAGAAGAGAAGGACGCTGAGGGGGTAACCACCCCTCCTCCCCCTCACTCCACCGTTTGGGGGTGCTGGGGTGTGGGGGGCGAGCACACACACACACATATATATATATATATAGATGTATAGTTATATGTATATTTACATGTGTATATACATATATCTATATACAAGTGGCACGTGTGTGCCCAGGCTCATACAACAAGCTGAAGGGGCGTTTGAAGCAGGAGTGACATGCAACAGCGAAGTCGCACTCGAGCGCAAGTGGGGTTGCCACACCTTGCATGTGTGTACCAGGGCCCCCCAGGAAGCCTCAGGAGGCCCGACTTGGATACCAGAAGAGGCTCCAGGGGGCCCCAGGATTGTGAGTGTTGTGTGTGTGTGTGATGTGTGCTTTGTGTGGTGCGCGCTTTTTGTGTGTGTGTGTGTGTTGTCGGTGTTGTGTGTGTGTATGTTATGTTTGTCTAGCGTGTGATGTGTTGGGCGTGATTTGTGTCTCTGTGTGTGCATGTAGTTCTGAAGCCCCAGGAGGCACCAGGAGGCCCCAGGCGGCCTCAGCAGGCCCAGGAGAACTCCAGGAGGCTCCGAGGCGGGGTCTGGGGTACCAGAAGGTCCAGAAAGCCCCAGGAGGCCCCAGGAGGTTCCAGGAGGCCCCCAGGAGGTTCCGAGGAGGGGTCTGGGGCTCGATTTTGGGAAGTTTTTTTCATGCGAAACCGCCCTTCTCTGAGAATCGGGGTCAAAATTATTGAAATTACCATATGTGTTTGAAGGTTTTATGTTAAAATGTTGAAATTCCCATGTGTTTTTGGACCCTGACGTCACGATCTGCGTGAGGGGTGCCACCGATTTTCAGAATTTCGAGGATGTCCCGAGCGAAACGGCCAGAAAAATCGCGGACGACGTGCGCATTAATCGCATCTGAGCTCTACTCCCTCGGAAAGGTGCGTATGAGAATATGCATATATAAATATACATACACACATCCGCATCCGTATCCGTACCCATGTTCATATCCATATCCATATCCACCGCCAGCCGAGGTCCTCGAAGATCGCTCCCCCAGGCGGCGGCACTGGATGGAAAAATCCCCGCCTCGGAACACCGTGAATCGCTGAACGCCGGCGGGTCTGCAGGATGTGTGCGGCGCCGCGGCCGCTCCAGAGCGCTCCAGAGAACTCCCTGGCAGAGCGCTCTGGAGCGATTCTTCCTCGTCGTAAGCGATGGGCCTGTTTTCCACAACCACCACCAGAAGTTGGAGGGGGGAAGGAGGAGGAGGACGAGGAGGAGGAGGAGGACGAGGAGGACGAGGAGGAGGAGGGGGACGAGGAGGAGGAGGACGAGGAGGAGGACCCCCTCCCCCTTCAACTTGTGGTGGTGGTGGTGGTTGGAAACAGGCCCATCAGCAAGTCTGCCTGATTGCTTCGAAGCCCGACGTTTTCACACTCGCCCCTTGAAGAGCGCCGAATCCTTCTTGGCTTGTTCCAGGCCAGCGACGTCGTGAAACTTCACCTTGGACTTCACGTCCTTCTGCCCGGACGGGAACGCCTTGCCGATGCTGAATATATTTCTGCCTCCTGGTCCTCCGCCGCCAATGCCACCAGGGCCGCCCATGCCTGGGGCGACGACGACTATACTGACTACCTACCAGACCACCCCAGCCAAACCCGAGGTTCCAAATTCCGGTCTAGGGGAACGACGAGTTCCATCGTTTGTTTGCAAATGTTCCGGAATCCCCCCCCCACTCGGAATGGAGGATTGGGGCAGTGTGGCGGGTAGTCATATACACCGACGCCGGTTTGGGCTAGCCCACTCCTGGGCGCAGGAGCACTACATACAACGCCCTCCCAGCCAAGGCAAGGGAGGAAGCCTGTGTACACTGGTCCTGGGCGCAGGACCAGGCTGGCCAGAATCGGTGCAGGTTACGTATTCGAGCATGGATCCCTTGTTAACCCGATGGCCCCGATCATCACAGGGTGGGGATAAGAAAGTTCGGGGTTCCCGCGAGATGATATGAATTCCCCTGCAGGTCGCAACATAAAGGAGGAGGAGCAGAGGAGGAGGAGGAGGAGGAGGAGGAGGAGGAGGAGGAGGAGGAGGAGGAGGAGCGAACGAAATCTTTCGGAGTGTAAGGATGCACGGAGTGTCTCATGTTATAACGATACCGTGCTCGCTCTTGCGGGGTCTCCCTGGAAGGGTGGGAGTAGGAATCCTGAGACATACTGGGGTAAAGCGATCACGTGCTCGCTCAGGCGGGGCCTCCCTGGAGGGTTGGGAGAGGCACAAATCGTAGGATATATCATGGTATAGCGATACCCTGCTCTCTCAGGCGGGGCCTCCCTGGAGGGGTGGGAGGAGCAGGAATCCTGAGAACTACGATAAGGAGTGGGAGGAGAAGGAATCCTGAGGGAGGAGCAGGGGGGGTATGCTTCATTATCTGGGGCATTCGGTTACCCAACAGCCCTGGGCGATCGTCTGCGGTCTTCGGCGGTCTTCTGGCGGTCGTCGGCAGTCTTCGGCGGCTTTCTGATGGTCTTCGTCGGTTTCTGGAGGTTTTCGGCGCGAAAGCTGGATAACTACGGTGAACAAAGGGTCTATGATTGAACCCCTCGTGCAGGTGAAAAGTTGGCCCCCTCGGAGTGCCCCCGCTCATGGCCCGCGCTACAAGGAGCATCGGGATGAGGAACAGCAGCGAGGACAAATGCGGCAGGAGATCCTGAACGAGGTCCGTCTCGCTGACGTACTGGATGGGCACGTGGTCCACGGGCGACAGCCCCAGCTCGTTCTGCATCCCCTCGATCTTCGCCTCGAACGTCTCCGGCGTGCCCAACTGGATGCTGAGCGTCCTCCGTCCCCCCATTCCCCTTCTTCCGGAGCCCCCGCTCCGTCCCCATCCCCTCCCTCTTGCGTGACCTTCCCTCCCGCCCGTGCATCACCCTTCCCCTGCCTCCCACCCGCCCCTCCCCTCAGCCTCCCTGATCTCCGGCTCCGTCCCACCTCTGCCTCACCCCCTCACCTGGGGAAACCGAAAAGTACCGATACCGCTACTCCCTGGACCTCTCCCTGGGAGCGTTCTGACGAGGATCTCGAGGCGAATCCAGCGGTGGCGACGAGGGCCGCCCCGGAAGCGCCAAGAGTTGCCAGCCTGGAGCATATCCCTATCCCTATGCTGGGCATCTCCTCATCACGA
>CAUYUJ010022248.1:175065-252554 GCA_963575745.1 Prorocentrum cordatum
AAGACGAATGTGGTCGGCGCTAAAGCGAGAGTCGCATTCGCATAATGCTTACACTCATGCTAATTTAAAGCGGTGAAGCCCTGATGCACTGAAACTTATGAAACAACCCCATACCCTTACCATATGGGCAATCTTGGAACCATAATGGAGACGCATTAGGAACCCGCGTGACTCGTTCCTCTTCTTTCCCATGATCCTTTCCCCGCCTTTCCCCCTTCCCTCTCCTCTCTCTCCTTCTTCCTGCGCCCTCCGCCACCCGACTTCTTCTTGCCCCTCACCTCGCTCTCTTTCCCGCGCGTCCTACCTAATCGCCGTTGCCCTCCCTCCCACTGCCCCTCGCCCGCGCCCGCGCCCGCTCCCTTGTCCGCCCGCTCCTGCCGCGCGCCCGCGTTTGCGTTTGCGCAACCCCCGCGCGCCAGAATCACCCGACGCTTGCGGGCGTTAGCCTGCAAACGCCCGCAAACGCCAGCAAACACCTGCAAACACCTGCAAACACCTGCAAACACCTGCAAACGCCTAAAACGAAGCAAATTGTAAGCAAATTGCAAGCAAAAAGTAAGCAAATTGAAGCACAATGTGCTTCAACGGGGTCAATTTGCTTCAATTAGCTTCAATTTGCTTCAATTTGCTTCAATTTGCTTCATTGGTTTAGCTTGTTGCATGCGTCGCGTTGCTGGTTACCCGCGTTTTTTTAAGCTCAATGACCTTACAGTTTGCTTCAACGACCTTACTTTTTGCTTCAACGACCTTACTTTTTGCTTCAACGACCTTGACGTTTTGCTTCAACGACCTTGACGTTTTGCGTCCACACTCGTGTTTTTTAAGCAAAATGTAAGGTCGTTGAAGCAAAATGTAAGGTCGTTGAAGCAAAATGTAAGCAAAATGTAAGCAACATGTAAGCTAAGTGGCGCGATCGCCAACGACGTTTTGCTTCCGCACCCGCATTTTTTAAGCAAAATGACGCGACCACGACTCGCGTTGACTCATGCGCGTCGTGTTTTTAAAAGCAAATTGTCAAGCGCGCGAGTTAAGCATCTCCCACACCCCCCACCCACCCACCCCCACGCACCCCTTGCGCCCATGCCCACTGCCCACTGCCCGCGCGTGCCCTAAGTACCCCCCCCCCCCCCCCTCCGTCTCCCATCTACCCGCCCTCCCCTTCCCCCATCGCCCGCCCGCCACCCGCCCGCCTGCCGCCCCGCTTGCTCCCCCCCCCCCGCCGCGCACGCCCAGCGCCCGTTCCACCTCATGGCGCGTTTTTTTTTGTCCTTGCGCACCCTGGCCGCACGTGTCCTCCTAGGTGCACCTCCTCTTCTCTTGCCCTGCCACCCTCCTGATTACCGCCATCTCTTGCCACCTTCGCTCGTACCCATCTTTTCCACAGTTCCGCCCTTTTGAAATGTAAGAACACGTCTAACTAGTGGTGGGCCTTCCTGGTGGGCCATTGGGCCACTTGGAGCCGACTCGGGGCGACCTCGGGGCCCCCGAAGCATCTTGAAAGCCATATTGGGCAATCTTGCGTTATATTATTGGGGCATATTGGATGTGCCATTGCAGTGCATGAAGCACTCTTGGAGCAATATTGGGCAATCTTGGGCGCTCCGACGCGTCGCGGACCACCTCGTCTAGGTTCACGGTGGGTGGTCGGGGGGGAAAGACTAAACCTTTCCCGCAGGGGAGAATGAGGCTTAGGGGAGAAAGCGACATTAACCGCCTGCCCCTGAATTGCTGGTGAAACAGATTGGCCCTGGCACTGGCGCATGGCCTTCCAGTGCATTCCCGCCAGCCAGCCCCCCCCCCCCCATTCCATGCCACTCAGCCTGGGGCCTATTTGGCTCAGCATGGCAGTTCTGGCGGCCCTGCCAACGCATTTGGAGCCATTTGAACGCGAATTTCTCCAACTCCGAGCGGAAAGATCTGAAGATGGTTTTAAGTTTGTGTTGACCCTTCTTGCGCGGCGAGTGGACGATCAGCGGACGAAGCTGACCAGGTCCGCTTTGGAGGATATTGTTGATGTGCTCAGAGACAGGGTGCCGTTTCCACTTCGGAACGCTTCGCGTGCTTTCGCCAACTCATCCAGGGCCCATCTCCGCGTTGTTTGTAGTTGGTTTGGGCGCGCGGTCACGCATTGTTCTGGGTGCGTAGCTGAGGCAGCCCTAGGCAATGTAATTTCCCCAGGGGCGTGGGTAGGTGAAGAATATGGGGAAGGGGGGGGGACAACCTCGTTGCATAATTTGGGTGGTGAGGCGGTTGCTTAAAGAAACAACGCTGCACGCCACTTCGGGCCAAAAGGCTCGTGGGATTCGACCGCGGCTGCCAGTAGATGAGAACCGCACGTTTGAGATTGACAGTGGGCTTGTTGAACGCTGCGCACCCGACGCGTTTTCTTATTCTTGGCGATGGTGGAACATGGACGTTGAGTGGATTCAGTCTGAGAGCTCGCGCCATCATACGTTCCCACTGCCGATTGCTAGACTAGGCGCGGGCTTGGCCAACCAATGCGAATATGAACACGTCATCTCTATCACGGCTTTGTGGCATATAGACAGTGGCTCTGTCGAGACAGATTCCGACCCCCCCTTCCCCCCCTTCCCCCCCTGCGCTTGTTCATTTGGTCGCGCATCCACGTTTCACCGAGTAGTAGCTATAGCCCAAACGCGCCGACGTGATTTAACAAAATAATGCGCGCGTCGGGGGGCGAAACGGGAGTGCGCGCTGGTCAAACCCAGCTGTCCCAGCCAGCCCAACCAGCCAGCCCAACCAACCCAACCAGCATAGCCACCTATCTAGCCAAACTTGCCCACAAACGCAACACCGCCGCCCAGCCAGCCTGCAAACCTGCGCTCACTTCGTAAGGAATGAGTGGCGGTCTGCCTGACACGGGGTCGCTAGCGCTCATGGTTAACAACAATAACGTACATATGTGGCAGTTTCTAGAAGGCTTGGGGGTTCCACCATCTCACTTGCACAAGCCTTTGAGAAGCTTAGTGCAATCTGGCTCTGCCGCTGAACCAATCACGGGCACATGCAGCAATGGCCGTCGCCCGCTCTTCAGGATGTTTATGTGCTCGGTGCTGTATTTCCTAGGCCTTCTGTCGTGGATCCTGCAGTGGAAGTCGAGAGTCCTCTCTCTAGTTAGGGCGTCTTTTCTTATTCTGCAGCAGCTAGACAACGTGCTTCCTGGGGCGTTTACAATATACTTAGGCGACGGCATCTGGCTGCCAGTGCACGGGCGCCACATGGATTCAGGGTCTGTTCTGGTTGTGCTTGCGTATGTGGGGCGTGCTGCATCGTGGCATGATCTTGGAATTGAGTTGCCCCGCCTGGACGCAGTTCGGCACGTTCCGTTCCATTGCGTGCTGTTTGCAGTGATGCGCGCCAGTAACAGCGGAGTTGCTGCCATGAGGGTGTGCAAAACTTGGATTTCAGCAATTGCTAAGATGGTTGATGCAAGTAGTTGGGGTGGTACCTTATCCTCTGAGTTGCCTGCTATCCGCCTTCCCCGTGATTGTGATTCAGCATTCAACGTTCAAGCTGCCGCGCGGGGGGACGATAAGTTCTTGGTGACGGTGAATCGTTTTCTAGTCAGACGCACTTGTTACAGCAGGTCCGAGGATATTTTGTTCCAGGACCTGCGGGGTGATGGGCGGGGAAGGGAGGTATGACGGGCGACCAGATGAGTTGGCATCGCAATGGGGAAGCAATGCAACGGGCGCGGGGGTTGACATGAGTATGCGCCTCCAGTGCTTGGCAACTGTCGGACATAATTGTGATGTCGCGCGTTTCATGTCGTTCTTCGGCGCTTGATCCGCGTGATCGGGCCAGCCGCTGACTGCGGCGATTGGCGCACGCAATTGGTGCCGACATGTCAGAACAGTGGCGTTCTCCCGTTGTGCGCCGAATAGGCTGGCCTATAGAGGCCCAGCCCACTCTTAGCAACACTGCCCCACTGCGTGCGATCACAGGAATGTCTCGGGTCTGGCGTTGCGCGGCCATGTTCACCTTGGCGTATTGACGCTCACTTGCAAGTTCCCGATGTGGTTTATATCGGTGCACATTGCTGTACGTGTGCGTTGCATTGCCCCCTAGTTTGCCCACGCAGTTTTTGCATTGATTCATGGTTATCTTGACTACGATGGTGTTTTCCAGTGAGGCCTCAGGCGGGCCCGTGGCAGAAGGCTAACTAAAGACATGTGACAGCGTAAAGGCGACCGCGATCAGTGTACCGCGGCTCGGAGAGGCGCATATTAACAGCAACATGCCAGTAACACGCACATTGCCGCATCGGCATTAGCATCCATCGGTGTAGTGTAGCATGGGGCACACCAAGGCATATTGCATACCCGACTAGTACAACCTAGAGTGTCGCAGAGTGGTGTGTGTTCGAGCATGACAGGGGTAGGATGACTGTGCAGATAGAATATGGCAACGGTGGTGGTAGTAGTGGTGATGTACACTATACGCCATTGTAAACAAGAGTAGAATATCGTCGCTTCGAATTGCGCAACGAACAAAGATGACTATAACATTTGTAATGAAATAACCTATTGACTAATCGAGTCGTGTCGAGTAGCGTAGATGAAGCTAGATAGATGTGTGTTAACTGGCGCAGTGCAGCTTGGATTGCAGAACAACTAGGTTCGATTGCGTTAAACCAGCGCGGCACAGAGTCGAGACGCGGAGCGCTGGGTAAACTAGAGTAGGGTAGTGCAACACAACATCATAATAGCAACGCGTCAAATGGAGTAGGAACTGATAGACAATGGAATCGTTACTGGTGCAATCGTAGTAGTCGTAATAGTAGGTGGCACAATAGTAAGGGGGCAGGGGTCGGGGCCTTGCATCTGCAGTTGATTGTCGGGGCCGCCCTCGCATTATTTGCAAGAGTCTTCGTGGTGCTGATTTTGGTGCAGCTGACAGCTAGCAAGTGCGTTTATTGTTGCTGTGGCGTCGTCGGTGGCCCATGCAACGCAACGCAGGTGTAGTGCCAAAGTTTGCGTGCGTGCGTGCATTGTTCTATAGAGTGTGGTGCGTGCAGGAGCATCGCGCAATGAGCATAGCGCATGCATGCCACCGCTCGTTCTTGCTTGCGCCCGCTGTCCTTTCATTGTCAAGCAATGGCGTCGGGTAGTGCTGTGCACAGGAAGTTGCGCACCGCGACCATTACAGATTTTACCAAAGGATGGTGGTGAGAAAGATGGTCATGATGTATTTGCTCAAGTCTAGGCTACACCACAAGGCCGCAGTGGAAGCGACATTGCGGGATAACGTTGCCGTCGCGTCTGACATCGTTGCGTTTGATGCGTCCAGGGTTGCATGCAGAGAAGTCCTTGCCATCCAGTCTCATAGCAACGGCGTGTTCAGTGCTCTCCCGCTGCAGGTGTTACCAGATCAAACAGCTACGCTTGACGTTTCTCAAGCAGTCGCAAACCTCAGCAAAGCTGTGCAAAAACAGGGAACTCGTGGAAAGTCGTTGAAAAAACCTGCTGGGATGGCTACAAAAGTGTTGTGTTGCGCTGTTGTGTCGGCAATGTTCCAAGTGTTCCCCTATGAGAACGCTCGCGTATGGGTCCCGTTGTGTCGAGATCTTCCGCGACCGCGCACGTTGCGCGCGTGGGACGACAATGTACGCCAGTTCTACAATTGGGACGCGCGCACAGGACAGTCCACGTGGGTGCTGGACCCAGCTCTATGGGAAGTTGGCAAGGGGGCAGTCCGTTCTCTTGTCTTCTTGGCGGACGAGGGGTCAACTGGGTATAGTTTGTGGTGGTGGCTAGTGTATTGTGGCCTGCGCTGCATGTTTTTCCGAGATCCACCCCATCGGATCAGTAATTTGTACGTGCACAGCATGCGAGGGGTCAAGCAGGGCATCCAAGCTGCAATGGACGTGCTTCTGGTGCACAATTACAGGCGTGCGCCATACGGCTCAGGCAGATTTTGGCGAGAGGCAAAGGAAACGATCGCTCTGGTGCAGAAGCTGGGCCTACGCCATCCAATTATACATGATTTTGCGCCCGCCATCGCTAGGGATCATGGCTTGAGCGTCGATGAAGCTCTGCACGACAATAAGGTGATGACTAGATTGTTGCAATCATTTTCAGCATCGGGCGCAGGACAACGAGTGGAAACGCGAAGGTGGTGGACAACATGGGACGCCGATTTGCACCTCGACAAAATGTGGCACACTCTTCTCGCAGCCTTGATAATGCAGTTCTATATTGCTGGGGTGGACCCCTGGGTAATAGCCAAGAGGAGCTCCGTCGACACACCAGACAGGGACGACGATGACTCGCGCAAAGAATTTTGTTTCAAGCAGACTGTGTTGACAATACTTATGTCCAGCTTTAACCAAAATATGCTCCGTTCCCAGCTTGAGACGTTCCGAAGGATTCGCACCCACCACAAAGAGTTTATCGAGCATCATTTGAAGCCAGGGCGCACTCTGCGGTTTCACGTCCTGTGGTCGGACCTTCAGGAGACGGGCTTTAAATCGCAATGTTGGCCTACAAGGGTTCTCGCGAGATCGACCTGCGTGTTCGCCGTGGCGCTTCGCGCATGCATCCCCGCCAGTTCATCCAGAAACGACGCCCAAGCGAGTTGAAGTAATCACGGGGACGCTGGCGCAAAGGAGGGGACAACCAAGCCGAGTGAAATAATGCATAGCCGACAGGTGATGAAGTCTGGATGGATGGGGGATCTGGGTGTCGTCTTAGTCGTCTTTGGGCGGTCTTGGTGCATCTTGGTGCGTAACAGGAGCCACATTGGACGATTTTGCGCTATCTTGAGCCATCTTGGAGGTCATCGCGGTCTCTTCTAGGCCCTCTTGGAGCCACCTTGGGCCATCTAGGGCGCTCTGGTCGATAGCGGGGCACCCCGCCCAGAGCCAGGGGAGGGGGTCGGGAGGGGGGAGGGGGGCGGGGCGCGCCTTTCCCCGAAGGGGAAGCACGGGGCTTGGATGTCCAACGCTTGAGACCGCCTGCGCCCAGAGGCCTTGCATTATCACTCACAGGAGGTACAGCGCAACGAGTGATGCCGACTCAAGTGCCGTCGACCTTGACGCGTGTGTATACACCCTCATATATGTACATCGCTGCGTAAATGTATTATGTGTTGGGCCTCCCTCTGTCCGCTTTATTCTGTGTGGCGCTACTCCGACCCACGTCCATTCATTACACTCTGCGCTTCGCGACGCGGCATTACCTTACCCCCCACCGCTCCCTGCTCCATTATCAGGTCTACCGAGGGCATTTTTATATCGCTAAGCTCGTCTGATCGGGTCGTCGGCACTCCTCTCGGCAATGCCCCCTTCTGTCCAGGACCGCGTAGCGTTTCGCCATCCGAATACATGTGGTGCTGCTCTGCTCTACACAGCGCCAAGCCATTGCCGACCCTTCTGCGTTGGGTTCTCGCTTTGACTGAAGCATTGCGGTCGCGATACCCTCCCCCCCGCACTTCTTTTGTCTCAGCCCCTCGCATATTCTCTTCCCTGCCTTCACCTTGGCACTCGCGTGCCTGTCAGCGTGCGCTTTACCTCGCCATCCTGTATACCTAACGGCCTTCGGCCTGTCCCGCCACCGTGTCTGGGTTTGGCTGCCCGCTAACGTATTGCAACAGCCCGTCGGGGGCCTCTTGGAGACAGTTTTGAGGCATGGGGCATAATGTTGGGACATAGTTTGGGCTGTGTGTGGCTTTTTTATTGCCTCTTGGGGTCTCGTGGGCGCCTCTTTGGGCGTCCTGGGGGCTTTCTGAGACGGGAGTTTCAACATGTTGGTTTGTGATCCCTCTCACTCATGGGCCTCTGGGGTTCCCTTGGGGCTCTCTTGAGCAGTCGTCGGCGCTTCTTGGGCCGTTATGGTGCTTGGGCCGTCTTCTGTGTTCTCATAGGGGCATGCTGCGTCACCTTGCCACGGTCTCTATGACCTCGCGGTCCGTCTTGGAGCGTCGGAAGCTCGAGGAGGCGAGGGCCCCATCACCTTTTTGACGCTTCGCTTGCCCCAACCAACCCATCTAGAAACGACCAGCACGGGAGCGGGTACATCAGGAACTGCTGGACGCATGCAGTTGCGCGGCCGTATTCAGCAAAAATAAGGGCCACAACTGGCTCCCTTGAAGTTTAATATGAAAGTCAATGCACCAAGCCGTCCCGCTCGACCCCCTCTCCATTTGAATCCGTCGTAAGATCAGGTGTTCTATTCTATGGTGGTCCCTTCGTACATGTGCTCAACCCCCTCCCCACATCCCGCGAAGCCGCCGCGGATGCAAGTGTTTCGATTGTATGCGGCACGAGGGGTGCGATGATGAGGGGGGAAGCGGAAAGGAGGTCGGAAGAAAAGGACACTGACAAGAAGGATGAGCAATCCAAGTTTGGGCGCATATTCTTGCGAGGTGTTAATGGGGAGCGCTCGGGGCCATATTACGGATTTTCTCGCGCTCCCCGTGGGGCTCTGTTGGGGCTCTCTTGGGGATCTCGTGGGGCTCTCTTGAGGCTCTCTTCTTTTTTTTTTGAGGGGGGGGGGGTCGTGGGGCCCTATTGGGGCTCGTTTGAGGGTTCTGGGGTGCTTCTTGGGGCCGTGTGGAGACACTTTGCTCACCCAGAGGTTGGTCTTAAAATTAGCGTACATTCCCCTCCCCGTCGGAAACCAAACGCAGGCGCATTGGGGTCATCTTGGGCCGCTTTTGGGGCACCCCTGGGCGCTATTGGGGTCGTCGAGGGGCCCTCTTGGGCCTCTCTTGGGGCTGTGTTGTGCCACCGTGGAGCCATCTTGACGCCTCAAGAGCCAATCGGACGCGAACAAAAACGAAAAGGCAAACCACTTTGATTTTCCTTAAGCCTTGAAACCATGTTGGTCGCTTGGGGTGTCTTTGGAGGG
The DNA here is from genome assembly GCA_963575745.1 of Prorocentrum cordatum. Taxonomy (NCBI): domain Eukaryota; class Dinophyceae; order Prorocentrales; family Prorocentraceae; genus Prorocentrum; species Prorocentrum cordatum. Next base: position 183,936 of record CAUYUJ010022248.1, read on the forward strand.
CTCGGAAGGCACTTGACACCTTCTTGGGGCCGTGTCAAGGCCTCTTGGGTACGCGTTGGAGGCTATCGTGCGCCATGTTGATGTAGATATTGGGCGATCTCAGGACATTTCGGGCTAGCTAAAGCCCTCTTGAAGCTAGCGTGGACCATGTTGGACGCTCTGACCCCTCGCGGGGGAGCCCGCCTAGAAGCAGTGAGGGGGGGGGGGGGGGTGGGGGGGGCTTACCTCCCGAGCAGGGAAAGGAAGGAGGTTAGAACATGAAGCGCCCTAGACCACCTACGCCCAGGGGGCTGGTGGGGCAGGCAAGCGCAAAGGAAATACCTGATAGTGCCATGCTGGTGCCCTTTTGATGGGCTTTTTGGAGCTGTCCAGTTGCCTCTCGGAAGCTTCGTGGGCAATATTGGGGTTCTGTTGGACGTGGTGGAGCGGTCTCGGGCAATCTCGGAGGCCTCTCGGGCCTGGGCGGTTGTGGGCCCCGCCCTTCTCTCGGCCATGCTCGGTGCCATTCGGCCTCTTGAATATCCGTGCGGCCGAGCCCGCGAGCGCGCGGGCGCGCGCGGAAACAGTTCACCAGCCTGCTGGGCGTATGGTTTAGAGAGTTCGGTACTCTATGTTCCAAGCCATGTTAAACCTATCCCTGCACCCCCCTGGGTTTCGCAACAACCCATGCGATGCCCCGCAGAAATGAATGCAAACATTTCGCGCGGACCTTGCGCTGCCCTGCGATACCGTGCAAACCGACCCTACAATACCCCGCAAAGCAGACACCAACATCACATTGCAAAACGACCGTGTCTATACATCCGAAATCCGACAATGTCATGGAAACTGCCTTGCGACGCCTTGCAATGGCTCTGACACCCCACCAACTTGCTGGGTACATGCTCGTCATGATGGTATCGCGTCCCTGGCGGCCTCTCGGGGTGCTCTCGAGGCTGCGACGCAGCCTCGAGGGCCCCGAGAGCGGGGGTAATAAAGGGTCGCAAGAATCTCCTAAGGGGGCCCAGGAAGGTTCCAAAGTGGCACCAAGATGCGCCCCTGCTGCCAACGCCGAGGACCGCCATTGGCAGCAAGGTGGCGCTCTGGGCGCTCCACTCACCCCCTCCCCCCACCCCCCTCCCTCTAGGCCAACCTTGGTGCATATTTTGGCACCGTTTCAAGGGCGTTCCCAAGATGGGCACCCTGCTGTCGAGGACGAGGGCCGCGATATTGGCATCGAGACGGCCATATTGATGCCCTTCGGGGCCGTCCTAAGGCCTTCCTGGGATCTCCTCGGGACCCTCTCGGGCCCCATCTCAGGAGCCAATGTGGGCTTTGGAAGGGGCCTTCAGGGGGCGCCGAGAGGGCCGCGGGATGAACCCCCTGCTGTCCAGGACAACGGCCGCCCTCTTGACAGCAAAAGGGTATTATTCGGGCCCCTCTCAAGGCCCTCCTGGGCAAATCCTGGTGCCCGCTTGGTGACTTTTAGGGGCGTTCCCGCGGCTTCTGAGCGGCCCCGACAAGACCGCCTCGTTCTGAACGAAGGTCGCCCTCTTGACGGCAAGCTGGCTCTCTTAAGGTCCTCTCGGGGCCGTCTTGGGGCCCTCCTGGGGCCACTTGGGGCCATTTCAAGGCCCCTCTAGGGAGCCCCGTCAGGGCAATCGCGGGCCCCTCTTGAGCCCCCTCGCGTGGTGTTTGTCTGTTGCGCGACGCGCTGCTGCGCGGGATGCTACAACGGTTATCTTGCCAAAGCATCGGGTGTTCTAAACCACGCAGACAAACTTGATAATACACGCGGCACATACATACTTTTCAGCCCATGCAATACATACGCTACACACATGCACGACACTAGCACACGACACTACACGATTCCACCGCACGCATGAATCACACGAATGCATCATACCGATACACCGCGCGGATACACTATCCCACACTGCGTGACACTTAATCAATGCCCGATGTTTAATGCGCCATTATTAACGCGCGACCTTTAATGCGCGCGACACGTCTACGCTGATGCACGACGCTGACACGTCATACGAATACACAGCGCAAATGCGTTACCCCATACTAGCACACTTTACGTTACATTCAGCGCGCGGCATGTCATGCGCATTACTTAATGCGCGAAAATACGTGGCCACTAAAATGTAACCCTTACTTCACGACATTTGGTACGCTACAGTTCATGCGCGGTTATGCGCGACCCTGCGCGACAGCTGATACGCGACATCTTATGCACGAGCTGTACAGCACGACGCTATACTCATAGTCCAGGCTTGAGACACGACGCTGTATGCATGCACAACACTCAACCAAACTTGACACGCTGCACTTAATACACAAGACTTTGCAAGGCTCAATGCACGACGAATCGCATGTGGCAATGGGTGTACGTCGTTCAGTACGCACCATCTAATATACGCAACGGTTTAAACGCGACGCTTTACACACGGCAAGCTGCAAACGACACTTCGCACACGGCATTTTAATACACAACATGCAAGACGCGACACGCAAGTTACGACATTTAACAACACCACACAAATGGCACGATGCATACTTAGGATGCGACACTTTATACATAACAAATGATACACTAGATTTCATATACGGTGGTTAATACATCAGACTTCGTACCGTAGAGTTAATAACACATTACATGTAATGCACGTCACCAAATGTGCGACACGTAAGATGCTACTCGACATGCGCTACACTGAATATATGGCACAACATGTACCACACTACATATATTTCCCGAAATTTATCAATCTAGAGAGACTTCTCAATCTGCTACACCAAACGGGTTGCCACTCAAGGCGCTAAACGAATGCACGACTCTAATGACTCTATACTGATACTGGTACACTCTTCTGGCACACCATACCAACACACCATACTAATACAGCGCAAGGCCCACTACACTAGTACACTACATTCATACACTAGGCGCAAGGCCCACTACACTAGTACACTACATTCCATACACTAGGCTAATACACTGCACGCATACACTACGCCAACACAACCTCCAATACTTTACCGTTACACCATACTTAATATCCGACGCAAAATACACGACACGGAAAACGCAAAGTTGAATACGCAACACTTACCACACGATATTTAGTACACGACACTGGGACCGTCTTGGGGCTCTCTGGGCCCTCTCTTGGGGCTCGCTTTGGCTACCTATAGGCAACCCTGAGGTCTCGGGAAGCCACCGGAAGCGAAAAGGTGGGACGACAATTGATATTGATGCCCATCAAGTGTTTGATTGGTTTTGACATATTTGGTGTTTCCTTTGGGAAGCCCCGTGACTTCACGGTTATCTTGGGCTCTCTGAAGACCTCTTGGAACCGTGCAACACAACGTAGTGCATTTGATGCTGTATTATGCAGTGAATTGGCGTAGTACGTCGGTGTAGCAAATCCGCGGGGAGTTGTTGTGTAATGTATCATTGTAGCGTCCTCGTGTAGCGTACTGGCGTAGTGCATTAACGAAGTGCACTAGCGGAGCGTACTAGCGTAGTCTATTTGGGGCAGTGTGAAATAGTGTGGTGCATGTGTGTGATGTATGCAGGTAGTGTATTAGAGTAGTGTATAAGCGTTGTGCATTCGTGTAGTGTTTCATAGAGGCAGATGTGCGTTTAACGAGCACTCTCAGTCCAAGGCAACTCGCCTGGGCATCTCCTTTAAATGGGCTGGTGAAGGTACGCGAAGCGTCAAGCATGTAGAAATTTGGGGTCACAGCCTTCATCAGCCTAGAGCACAGGACTCAAGACAGAGAGCACCAGACGCCTGGATGCAACTCCGTTTCGCGCCTCGAGGCACGGTGGCGGAGTTGGCGTGGGCTGTTTTTTTTTTTTTTTTTTTTTTTTTTTTTTTTTTTTTTTTTTTTTTTTTCCGAAGGGTTCAATAGATGACGGGGCGCTGTTTTGGCGTTCGCGGTTTGGTGCCTTTTCTCCCAGGAGTGGGTGCGAAGCATGGTCATGCCTGCGCTTTCTGACGCGTTGCAGCTGTGCTCTACGTTCGTGTACATCGGGCTGACAGAGACTGTCGATTTTTTCCCCATTGCACTAGATGGCGCGGTTGCATCTAATGATGACCCAGACGAGCTGCAATTACTCCTGGTAACGCATGTCAGGCAGGCACTTGTGCACTGCAGGCAGCTGGTTGGGTATTCTCTCACTCCTTCAACATTCCCATGGGCGTGGGCGGGTGCTCTGGCAGATTCCGACGAAACGCGGCAGAGGACGATCGACCATGCGCAGCAGGTGTGGGATCTCGTGCTTTTCCTAGAGCGTTCGCAAAGCCCTGTGCACGCGGAACTCGCCAAAACGTTGTTTATCAGAGAAGCAGTTGTTTTTCGAGAGCCGTTCAATATGTTGCAGGCAAGTGGGTATCGCATGACTGACCGCCTGGAGCAATACATACGTTCTCTATTTGAGCATATGGGTAGCAGTCTATCGCTGGAGGCGGCGCGTCTCCTGTTGTTTTTACTTCTGGTTTGCTATTGCAATGGATCCTCCACGCGTGTAGCGCGGGCGCAGCATTATGTGAGCGCACGCTTGCCGTGCGCGTTCTCATGCATGTAGCGTTGTGAGTACACTTGTGCGTTCTATGAGCTTCTGAGCCGTCACATGCCAATGTTCATTCAACACTGTAACGCTCGGTGTACGTATTGTGGCACTCGTGTCATATCGTGGCTGCCTCATGCATCTATGCGTGGCGTTGTGGGGTGCCGTAGGGGCCCGTTGCGTCGTTCTTGCAATGAGTGCGTCTGTGCGCAAGCGCACGCGCGCGCAATGCCCTCTGCGGTTTGCATGCCCGTCTCTCCCCAGTTGTATTTCAACGACGCGAGGGACAACGAGTCGCGGGCGGCTCGCCACAAGAGCCGCTGCGACGCATCTCTCATGGCTCTAGGGATCGCTACTCTGAAGCACAGGTACCCTCATTCTGCCCACATTGACCTGTCGCCCGAGGATGTCGCGTCCATGTCAGATTCGCTTACACTAGATAAGCATACTTTTGGAGGCTCCACGAATGCAACATCTTTGCTCACCTTTGACGTTGATGAGCTGGTGAACGCTCGTTCTAAATGGAGGTCAACAAGCCCTGGCAAGTTCGAATTGAACCAAGCATTTCTGTTCAAAGTGTTGTTATCCGTTGACAGTGATCATTGGGAGTTTTTGTGGTTGTCCTCGTTGTACAAGGTTCATACAATAGTGTCGGACTCCGAACTGAACTACTACTACATCCTTCAAGTGGCGCCGAAGGGCTTGTTATTGTTGGAGATGGTCGAAGAGTCCGAAGGCATACTGAGGTTTGGTTTCGGCCCTGAGCGGGTCAAGGTAACAGCTCCGCCATCGGTTGACTATTTCATCTGTTGGGACGTCGAACTTGGCTTTCACGTAGAAGGCGATGAATCCAGGGTTCGTTTCCGCGTGGGGGAGGCATTTGGTGTGCTCCGATACGCAATTCGCAATTATTTTTCGCTCTGGCCTGCACCGCTGCTCAAAAGCATTGCAAAACACTTGCTAGATATAAAGGTGCCCAGTGGGGCGTCGCACATCGACGTGGCAACGTCGGTTGTCAATGCCAGTGACGCTACAGAGCCAGAGAGACAGGCAGCCATATCAGCAGTGAAAGCATTGATCGAGAAAAGGTGCCAGAGGAGAGCGGAAAAGCTCAGACAGCCAGACGATGGGGACGCACGTGATCAAGACGATGTAGACAGCGATGCCTCTGACCCTGGTTTGCACGACGGAGTTGTAACCGAACAGCTTCGAGCAGAAGCGCGCCCCGAATTGGTTGCACTGGCCAGCAAGGAGGTTGATTATCTACTCGGGGCTTGCCCCGCGGGGCAGGCGCTGGGCGAGGAAGAGGATGACCGCGGTGTCGAGCAGCTGAAGCTGCATGCCGACGCGAAGGTTGCATCTCGCCCGCCGAGGAGAGTGCGAAAGAAGAGCCCGCCCGTGAGCAGCCAAGCTAGCAAGCGCCCTCGAGCGCCCTCACCGTCTCCGCCGAGCCCCTTCCTGTCACCAGTGAAGGGCGTGTGTGGACAGTCGCCGCCTGGGGGCATTTTTAGTCCCAACGGTGACCAGGGGCAGGTCCGCCACCCTACGCTCCTAACCTCTGACGAGGAAAACTCGGACGGCCCAGTGTTCATTCCTTGGGATCAATCTGCCGATTGTCTAGGGGTTGGCCCGCCTGCGTTGCCCGACCCGCCTGCTTCTCCAGAGTTGGCGATGCCAGTGGCGGGATCTGGCCCTGGCCCTGAGCCGCCAGTTTCACCAAGTGTGTCAGCCCCTCCAGGGCCAGACACTCCACCCGAGCCAGCTGCCAGCGTTGCCGTTGGCGCTCGCGCTCACGATTTCAGCCGCGTTCCGCTGACGTGTCAATTTTGTTTGGTCGAGCCGCTGATGCGCTCGCCCTACTGGGTTGCAAAGCTACCGCATGGCCTCGAATACAGGGGCAGCAAGTCGCATTCAGCGACGTTTGGCAGGATGCGGTCGGAGGAACAAGCGAAGCTGCAAGTTTACACGTGGCTGCAGGAGGCAATAGCGCACCATGGTTTATAATATATCATGTTTCTCTTTGATGCTTGCATGCTGGCAGTCGGCATCGATGCATTGAGACTGTACTGTGTGCGGTAACTTTCCTTGCGCATGCAAAGCCGCCTTGCCGTATAGAAAATGGCATGCGGCCCATCCCGCCACCGCGTCTGGGTTGTGGGCCAGGCGGCTGCTGAATGCTCGTTGGGGTCTCGGGGTGGACTTCTCGGGTGTCTCTTGGGAGCAGTTTTGAAGCGTCTTGGGGGCAGTGTTGGTGCCTCATGTGGCATCTTGTGGGCGTCTTGGGTTGGTGTGTCTGCCTCGCGGGGGTCTCTTAGAGCCTCTTGAGTGCCTCATGGGGGCTTCGTGGGGGGCATCTTGGGGCATCCTTGCGTTTGGGCGTCGCGGCGCTTCGCGTGCCCTCGCCAGCCCATCCAGACAACATGCTTAGCCGAGGTGCGTTGATCATGGCCGTGCAGCATAATGCAGCGCACCATCGTGCATCGTAACAGCGATGCCGCCAAGATAGGCCCACGCGTGCCCCAATGAAGATCCCGAAACGCGCCTTAAACGGGCACCAAAAAGGCCCCAATCGGCCCCCGATGCTTCCCGACAGCGATCGCCCCCCCCCCCCCCCCTCGTTCGCCCATTGGCCATGGGGCCCTTGCGGTGCCTTGCTGAGCCCCTTCCAGAGGTGGTCTCTAGGCGTTCTTGGGGCCTTCGTGGGATCGTCTAAGGCCCTCTCGGGCCTTGGGCGGGTTGCAAGAACCTGCCGCCACCCCCTTTACCCCCATTTCTTCCAACCCCTGCCGCGCCACCTCCCATCATACCTCGTCGCCTCGCTTCCCGCCGACCCTCATATCGCTACGTGCGCATCCCTTCTGCTCCATCGACCTCCCTTGCTCTCTCGCCGTCCCCGCGCCCTTCTACCCGTCACCTCCTCCCGCAGCCCTCCTTCCCCTCACCCCTCATCCCCGCGCTCTTCCCGCGCCCGAACCCCGTCCCGCCCACGTCCACCAATCGCCCGCTCCTGTCTCCCGCACCCACTCAAACCCCCCCCCCTCTACCCCCCTCCACCCCCGCCACCCCCGCCGCCCGAAGATGGCGCTCGCAGCCCCAAGGGGCACTAATCAAATTTCAAGAGGGCCCAGAATGGGCACCGAGAGGGGCGCAAGCGGGCCCCAAGCGGGCTCGCATAGACCCCGATTGCAATGTGCAAGTTGCCGCTCCTCCCCATGATACTGTGGGCCGTCTTTGGTGCGGTTTGTCTCGGGCCAGCCATTCACCGTGGGTGGCCCCCCTCCTTGCGGCCTCGTTTTGGTGTGCTGTTTTAGTGTATCCGTGCAGCTTTCCGCAATGCACCTCGGAGTTTTCGATGGGTCCTTCCCAGCGCCTCGAATGTCACCGAACGCACGGCCCTACACAGCCCGCCCTCCGCCGCCCCTCCCCCCCCCACTCGCGGCCCCCGTTCCCCCCGCGCCCTCTCCCCCCCCCCCCCCGATATTTTAGAGAGGGGAGAAGCACATTATTGATATATACGCGGGGGCAGTTGGGGTTGCAAGGTCGTTGCAGGGCGTTGCAAGGCCCTGCGCAGCCACGCGCGCAGTATTGCATGGCTTCGCATGGCGGCGCGCCGCTTTTTTGCATTGAGTTGCATGGTACCGCGGGTGTCTGCATCGCAGGGTGTCGAAGGGCATTGCGGGGTCGCGTTGCAACGCGTCGCAGCGTAGCGTGGCGTGCGCGAGGGGGTGTCGCACCCTACGTCACAAGGTCGTGCGGGTGTTTTTGGCGAAACGCAGTGGATATAGTAGCGACTATGGTTGTTAATGGAAATTGTAAGAGCTCCTATTCTAAATCGCAAGCGACACGGGGGGCGGCACCGCCGCCGATCCCCGCCCACGCCCCAGGAAGCAAGGCCGCCCCGCGAGGGCGGGGAGGGCCGCACCCTAAACATTTTATGTTTCACCGCGTTTCACCATGGCAACATCTGGGTTGCTGTGTTCCCGCCTTTGAAGGGGTTTTCGTTCTCGAGGTTGAGGACATGGCGGCGTTGCGTGCCAGAGTGCGGCCGTTTCTGCGCCCGATATGTTTCATTCTATGCGCTTCAAAAAACGAAAAAGCGAGAAGGCCATCGGAAAGCGAAAAGGCGAGAAGCCAACAATCACAAGTTTCTTTTCTAGGTTTTGGAATGATTTTGGCATCTTGGAGGCCTCCTTTGGGGGCTATCTTGCATCATGGAGCCGTCTTGGGGCGGTCTTGGGGCCTCTTGGAGCATCTTCGGGGCCATCTTGAGGCATCTTCAATCTTGATCTTGAGCCATCTTGGAGCTCGTCTCGGGCTCTCCGAGGCGCTCTTGGAGCCGTCTTGGGCCACGTTGAGCGCCCCAGCGCGTGCCCCCCCCCCCACCCCCCCCGCCACCCCCCCCTTCCCCCCCTCCCCCCCTCCACACACACGCACACGCGCATCTCCCAGTGGGAACCCTTGTCTTCTTTTGATGTGCACCTATCTTGCGGCATTTGCAGTTGCGCATGGTTGTCGCATTCGACAGGGTTGCTCGTTCTTACTTCAATAGTGTCGCATTGGGCGCGCCTTGTGCGCGGCTTCCGCCAAATGCATTCGCATATGCACTTTATGCGACGCATGCACTGAACTTCGGTGAACGTCGGCGTTGCTCGTGTTCTTGCGTCGCGGCCTCCGACAGCCAACTCGGAATCGTGAAATCATCTCGTTTGGGCGCGCAATTCGCGCACGCGCCCCCATCCCCCAAAACCAAAAAAATCTAAGCAAAATGAGCTTTCCCATTCAATTATGAGCATTTTCAATTATGTAGTAGACCCTCTACTCGACTGGTGGGGTTGACTGAATCACATGGGCGCGCATATCCTCTGCCCCCCCCCCCCCCCCCCCCAAATTGGCATGTCCCCCCCTCTCCTATGGCATATCCTCCGCCCGCCCCCCCCCCCCCCCCCCCCCCATTGGCATGCCCCCGCCCCCTCTCCTCCATCCGTAGCAGCTGCATTTTCCGCTCCATGGCCCACGACGCAGCGCAGAAGCGTTTGAGACTGCAGTCCACGCTGCACACGGGCGGGATATCGCTGGATGGTTTAGTGCGGATTGCCGCGGAACTCGGTTGCGAGCCTGTCGGCGATAAGAAGCTTCGCGCTATAAACCACGAGTTGTTCGAGAGGGCGAGGTTCGACGTCGATCTGAGTTTGACGACTGGCGAACCATGGCGATGGGAGGTTTGCCAGCCCGCGCTCGTTCTCCAGGAGATGGCGGCTGCTTCGGGCGAGTTGCAGACGTGTTTCTCGAATGCTTTCCCGAGGCGCCCGTGCTCGATTGACAGGCCTTGGAGCATGGTCGTCGGCTCAGACGAGTGCGCGGCTGGCGACAGAAAAAGGCAGACACACAAACGGAAAAACAAACACATGGTTGTTTCTTTCAATTTTATAAAGCTCGGGGGATCAGTTTTGAGCCGCGAGGCAACCTGGATGACCTTCGCTGTGATCCGGGATCACATCATAGGCAAGGTCGAGGGCAAGTGGTCCAGATTGTTCGCAATACTTCTGCGTGAGATCCTGCTTGGCCCCCTGTCCTTCAGAGACGCGGGCGCGGCGTTGAATGTGCTCGGTCAAACGCGCCTGCTGTTCGCAGCGGTGAAAGGTGTTTTGACCGACCTCGACGGCCACAGGATGACGTTCGGCTGGACGGGCGCAAGCCCCCACAAGCCATGCATTTGTTTGCGGCAATTATTGGAAGAAGGCTTCACATCTCATTCCAGGGTGCTACGATATATCTTGTTCAGATTTCTCGAAATTTCGGTTGCGTGATCACGAGGACATGGTTGCAACTATGGCTGTCGTTTTGGCGGCGAAAGCGAGACGTGACGCTGGGGCCATGGGCGTTGGGGATTTCAAGGAGCTCATTCAGGGCGTCGGCTTCAACCCAAACCCACTGGGCCTTCTAGCAGATGAGGCTTTGCGCGGCATCCTCGACATATCTGACATCATCCGCACAGACTGGGTGCACAATTTCTACAACATGGCGCATTTTCTTGGGAGCGCACGGTTTACGTGAGGGCGTGCGAGAGCAAGCTTGGAATTATGTTCGAGATGTGGGGTGAGTTGGTGAAGGCTGATTGAACATTCCCCTTATCAATGGGCGTCAAGATCCGCCAAGTCTACGACGCATTTTCCACATCCTCCGAGGAGGAGTCGAAGATTCGGTGCAAGGCAGGTGGTTACATATCCTTGTATGCTATCATGCGGCATTTTGTCGAATGCAGACTGCTCGACATCCCTGGCCTTGAGAGGGAGAACGAGTCTTTCAGCACAGCATGTGCTGTCTTGGACCTCGTCCTCGAGGCTAAGAGGGCCCCGCAGACTGGGCTCGCAGCCATTCTCAATGAGCTCAGGGCCGCTCTTCGTATACACATGGATAGGAGGCATGCAGCCGCATACGGCAAGAGGTATTTACTTCCGAAACACCACGCCATGATGCATATTCCAGATCAAATTTGGAAAGACAAGTTTGTAGTCGACATGTTCGTTGTTGAGCGCTTAACTATTCGCGTCAAGCAGTCCGCAGAGAACAGCGTCAGGAGCACAGAGCGGCACGAGTTCTCTGTCCTCTCGAACTTGCTGACGAGGCACCATAATGGCTTGACCGATGGTGCGCAATCCCTCCGCGAGGGCCTTCGCGGGTCTAGAAAGGAATTGCCAGGCTATCCAAATGTGGAGTTGGGTCATGGCGCCTGGGAGGCTGGTCGCGAGTTGCACGTTCACGACGTGGTTTTGGTCGGGGATGGTGCTGGCCTCGTGTCGGCCTGCGTCTGTGAACGTGGGGCGATGTACGTTGTCGTCAGGAAATTGCTGCCCACTGGCAGGCGCACCCGCTCAAGCAGATGGTTTTCGCTTTCGCGGGAGTTGATGGCAGTTAGCATGCGCGATGCTCACGCGGCCCACGCGTGGCACCGCGATGGGGACGCCTATGTGGTGCTGGTTTAAAGAGCGCACGGAATTGCCAATTTATGTGTGTATATATATATATGCCTTGAAACCATCAAACGGGGATGCGAACGACGAAAACGACGACGACGACGACCAGGTATGCGGCGCTTCCGCTGAAACGAACGCTCTCCTTCCTCCTCCTCCCCCCCTCCTCCTTCCTCCCACCATCATCCTCTGACCATTGAGCTGCTGGTGGGCGTGCCCCTATGTATAAGGATACATCCGTAGCCAAGTGTGGGCTCAAGCAGCGGGACCGCCGCTCTCTGTTTGTGAATTGTCCTGCAGTGGGCTCTCCAGCTGTCGCCATGGCGGTGCCGCTGCCAGAGTTTATGCGGCGCACCATGACGGTGTGCGACTACGCCAACGAGTCATTGTCAGACACGTCGCCTTATCGAGAGACTATGATGCACATCGACGATCAGCACAACTACGTAATGTACATGTCTCGTTCGAACTTGACAGACTGGCACGGCTACGTGGGCTACGGGCCGAACAACATGATGGTCGTGCGGTTCAATTGCCTCGGCGGCACGAGCCAGGGCGGCGGCCCCAAGCTCGCGGACGTTCCGCTCAAGACCACGGTGCTGTTCAAGAGCGGCGAGGAGTGGCACGGCCATGACTACAAGGGCAGGTCGATCCGCATGGTGCCGAAGAAGAAGTACAAGTGGGAGGCTCAGTCGCGGGTGCAGTCTCACGCGTGGGACGACCAGGCGGGCCGGCTCGACGCGGGGAACCCGTGGGGCGACGGCCGCGGGCGGGCCCTGCACACGTTGCGCTGAGCGCATCGCTGCAGCGTTCGCTGCGCCGTGAGGCCGCGCGAATACGCGGGCCACTTCTAGGACCTCGAGCGCGAAGCGCAGGTGCTCGAGCAGAGCTACACGCTCAGAATTTACCTCCTCGTCCTCCTCCTCCTCCTCCTCCTCCTCCTCGTTGAGCGTGTCCTCCACCTCCTCCTCCCCCTCTTCCTCCTTCCTTGCCCCCCTCCTCCACCTCCTCCTCCCCCCCTCCCCAGCCCGAGCCTTGAAAACGTCGAGCGGGGATGCGAACGACGAACGCGACGACGGCGACGACGACGACCAGGTCAGCGGCGCTTCCGCTGAAGCGAACGCCGACGACCAGAAGCGGCGCTTCCGCTGAAACAAAGCGACGACGACGACGACGACGCCGACGACCAGAAGCGGCGCCTCCGAAACCGACGACGAAAACGACGACGACGACGACGACGACGACGAGGACGACGACGACGACGACAGGACGACGACGAGGACGACGACGACGACGACGACGACGACGACGACGGGAGATTGGAATATGGGGGTGAGGCAACCCCCGCTGAGCATTTTTGGGGCTACATAGTAAGTCCCATAAGTAAGATAAGTCGTACATAAGTTAGATGGTAAGTCCGATAAATATCGGCAGCGTCAGAAGTTACAAGTAGCCGAAGTGCAGAATGCGTCCAAGATGCGCGCTAGGTTAGTTGGGCCGCCTGCGACTAAGCTACCCAACCTATGCGATTACATCATCCTCTGAGCGAGCGCAACGCTACTTGTGGGTGTACAACGCTTCCTGACCAGCCGTTAAGCGAATACATGTATATTTGTATAACTGTATCTGGCGCAAGAGCGCCGACCGATATCAGGGGGGGGCGAGGGGTTCGAACCGGCAGTGGCCCCGCCCGGCTTTTCGCCAGCAGCGGTAGAACACGCTCTTTCGAATGTCCAGAGACGAATCTGGGGCGTTTCGCCTGAGACATCCTCGAACACATCGGATGTCAACAGAGCTGCGCGACTGCCTCTCATGTTGAAAAGGACCCTCTCGCTCGAGACATCCTCACACAATGATCGCCAACACGGCAGACCAACAGCGCTGCATGTTCTGACGCGATTTCTAAAAGTGTCCATTTCGCTCGGGGCAACCTTTACCAGCTTGGAACATGTCCCTATCCCTATGTTGGGCATCACCTCATTGCGATGGCGATCTTAGGGATTTCCTAAGTTTCTGAGGGTGTATCCCTAATATTGTCATCTCCTTTTAGCGTGTCAATCTTAGGGATAGGGATAGGTTCGAGGCTGGTGATCCTCACGACATTACTTTTCTTGCGACATCGCAGACTCCGCGAATACCTCCTCTACGCGCTCGATGCAAGGGGCGTTCGCCCCTCGTGTCTCTTTCCGATCACGCCGAGCTGCTCCGATCGAAAGCGAGCCAATTCAAGCAACGGCGGGCCCGCCGCCTGGTCCAGATCTGGTCAAAGTCGGAATCCGGACCCCCTCCCAGATGCCTCTGGTCGGGGCATCCTCACACCACTGACATATTCTCAACATTGTCTTGGTATCGCTGTGGAGTGTTCGAAGACGACGAAGCAAGGGCACAAGAAGGACAGCAGGATGGCTCCAAGAGCGCCTCGACGACGCCTGGGCATGATGACTTCTCTAGCAACGCCCTCACGAATATAAGTATAACATTCGTTCCGACATCGTCCGAAAAGGCCTCACGACGACCTAAACCAGCCTTCCAACGATTGCGATTTCGCTCGGGACATCCTCAGAGTAATTGTTGTTTGAAAGATCGAGCTGGTTCTAGCTTTGAGAGCATCATGGCGGCCCAAAAGAGCCAACATCAAGCCCCAGGATAAACCCAAGAGCGCCCTCAAGACGAACGACAATTGCGCTTTCGCTCGGGACATCACCGCCAAACTACCAATGAACTGGCATCGACTTAGGAAACCACATCTCTTCGCCCGAGACAAACTTCCCGAATGGGAATGTTGGGGATCCGCCCTACAGGAGCACGGCAGACCACAGCAGCATGGCAGACCAGCGTGGCAGACCTCCGTAGCCATTTTGGTTCAAGTATCGCAACCATGCTCAAACCCGGCGTCGAGCGTGCCGATGTTGGGGCACGGGCGGCCGGGGCGGGCGCCGGGGCCGGGCCGCTCCGCGATGGCGGAGAGCGTCGCCTAGGGCAAGCGGCGGTGCCCACGGCGGCGCCCTGCAGGCAGCGGCGCCAGCGGCGCGTGCGGTTGCAGCCTGCCGCAATGCCGATGCGGCTTGACGGCGGAGGCCTGGCCGTGTGGCTGGACCCTGTCGCTGAGGAGGATGCTGCCTCCATGGCGACGGCTGCGGCGGTCAGCACGCTGGAGCAGGTCGTCGTGTTCCACCTCAGCGACGGCGTGGAGAGCGACGCCGAGGCTGAGCAGGTGGACGCGGGCCCGCCCACCAGGCTCGCGGGTGTTCTCTGGGTCGACGCCCTCGCAAGCGCATGGCTTGAAGTCGACGCGTTGGGCGGGGTGCAGGCGGCCGTTGAGTGCGAGTCCAACGCGCCGCTGGACGTACCAGTGGAAGTGGACGACAAGCCCGTCGTGTTCATCGGCGTGGGCGTCGGGAGAGGCGACTTGCAGGGCGAGTGCGCCGCGGGACCCGCGGAAGTCGCCTTGCTTGACCAGTTCGTGGGGGCCCTGGCCAGCTCTGCCGGGGCCACGTTGGCCGCGGTGCCCGCGGAGGTCTCCCAGGAGCTCGACGGGGGCGCGCTCGACGGTGAGATCGGCCTGGGCACCGGCATGGCCGCGGCGGCCTCGCCTCCCGACAGCCCGCCCCCCCTCAGCGCGGGAGGGATTCAGCAGGGGGCTGAGGAGGTCAGCGCACGCCGCGGCACAAGGACTACGTTGACGCTGAACGTGGACGGCGGCGACTCGGTCCCGAAGCTGGACGGAGGCTCTGCGAATGAGCAGTTCGGCGGCGAGGGCGCGCTCGTGGACGACGAGATGCAGGCGCTGAATTCTCTCGCTGGCGACGCAGAGGTCCAGGTGCCGAAGGGTGCATGTTCGCCGAGGTGTGCGACGAGCTCGAGGCGGATGCGATGGGCCGATGCCGAGGGCTTCGACTCCGAGTCGGGCGTCTGGGACCAGGTCCGCCTGGACAACCAGGCCGCGGCCGCCTGGAGGGACTCGGCGGTCTCTGCCCGCCTCGCAGCTGCGCGCCTCGAGGAGGACGTGCTCACCCAGTTGCCTGTGGCTGATGCCGTGCCTGGCGCGGAGCCGCAAGGAGCGGGCCAGTGTTGCGGGAAGCGCAAGCCGAAGAAGGCCGCGAAGCTGGCGGCGCAGGGGGCCATGGCCGTCTCCCTCAGCGCCCTCACGGCGGCAGCCGCGCATGCGTCGGGCGTGGCCCTCGGTGGCGGCGACGGCCTCGGTGTGGGCGGCACCCAGGCCAGTCGCCTCGAGGGTGAGTTACGGTTCGTCGGCCCGAGCTGTGGCGAGGTCTCCGTCGCTGGCTGCCCATGCCGTGGCTGCCCGCACGAGTGGCTGGCCAGCGGATGGCGGTGCCCCGAGTCCGTCGGCGAGCGCCTCGAGAAGGACATCGTCGGCCGCGCTGGCACCGACGACGCCGTCTGCGCCGAGGACGTCTTGGATGTGCGGCCGCCTCAGGCCGTCAGGCTCGCTGTGGGAGGCGGCGGCGGTGGCGGCAAGCGGTCTGCTGCCAGCTCCGACGGCCCGTGCTGCGCGGTCGACGTGTGGCAGGCCCAGGGCCACAGTCGGTGCAGCAGTGGCCGCGTTGTCGGCACCATCATCTGGCCCAAGGGCGAGATGGACACGCTCCAGGTGTTTGAGGAGCAGCTCGCGCAGGCGCGCAGCCAGCGTGAGAGGTCTGCTGCTGAGGCGGCCAGTATCCGTGGCGAGCTCCAGCTGCGCCACGCGCGCCAGCCCCGCGTCGAGCGGCGGACGGCCGCCCTCAGCGGACAAATACGGGGCCTCGGGGATGTGCTGTCGCAACGTGTTCGGTACGCCTTCTGAGTGATGGTTCGCCTTGCACCGCGTGCGAGTTCTTTCCCAAGTGTGTCTCCTTGGCCTCCGTGAGACCCTGGATGACCCCTTGAAGCGAGGTTGGGCCTTCCCTTGGGGCCAAGGTGCTCCGCCTCTGGGCCTCGGGGTTCCGTTTTTTGCCTCCTGGAGCTCCTTGCTCTGTGCGGGGGCGGCCCTTGTAGGCCCTCTGGGTCAGGCCCAGAGGTGGCCTCGGGCTTTGGCGCCTCAGTGGTGCCCTCCAGCCTTTGTAGGCCCCGCAAAACCAGAACCAGCGTGGCAGACCACAAGGGCACGGCAGACCAGCACGACAGACCAGAGCGGCAGAACAGCAGCACGGCGGACCAGCACGGCAGACCATGGGAGCCCGGCAGACCCACGCGGCAGACTACAGGAGCACGGCAGACCAGCACGGCAAACAGAGTGACGGCTCTTGAGGCCCGACCCAGCACGGCATACCACAGGACCACGGCAAACCAGCACGGCAGACCACAGCAGCACGGCAGACCAGCAGCACGGCAGACCAGCACCGCAGGCAATAGGAGCACAGCGAACCGGCACGGCAGACCACGGGAACACGGCAGACCAAGGCAACACGGCAGACCAGCGCGGCACGCAGTGGGAGCACGGCAGAACAGCGCGGCAGACCACAGCAACACAGCAAACTGACTCGGCAGACCAGCGCGGCAGACCCTGACGACATCGGTGTCTTCCTCCTGGGCGCGATCTACTGGATCCTCGGCGCCCTCGGAATCGTCGGGTCGGCCCCCTTGGCCCAGGCGAATGACGCCACAATCGCGGCTCCCGCCGCACATGAGATCTATGACCTCAGCAGTTTTGACTCTGACATCGACGGCTCGCTGTCCGCCGAGGTGCTCATGTCCTCCACGACCGCATCCGACTACGACGACTCCGACATCAGCGACCCGCTGTACGGAGGAGGCGCCAGCGACCCGCTGTACGGAGGAGGCGCCCGGAAGAGTGGCAAGAGCGGTGCAAAGGTGACGAAGGGGCGTCGCCTGGATGCCAAGCTTGCGCAGCGCATTTTTGACATGCAGCAGTCACTGACCCGTATTATGAGCGATATGGGCCAACGTAAACCTGCCACGCAACCTTCCACGCCACGCAAGAAACCACCCAAACCACGACCACAGCAGCCGCGAGCACAGGAGCCACCCATTCTCACGAAGATCCGCGATCTACTCCAGCAGGTAAACGCAACCGACTCCAACCCGACACACGATCAGGTCGTGCAGCAATTACGGGCGCTGATCAAAGACTCGCCCACGTCTGCATCGGCCTCGGCGTCTTCCCCGGCCCTTCCCAAGCCCAAGAATTCGAGACCGACTTTCAAGCTCTCCCCACAGCCGTGGAGCCCGGCGCCGATTTGGACGGCCGCCTCCATCCGAGACCGCACCTACAGCAACGACGCCCCACCGGCTGTTGTCTGTCAGAGTGCCACCGACAAGGACAAGGTTGACGAATGGTTCAGGGCGCTGGGACCCAGCGCTGACTGGTCCGTCACCTTCATCATCTTCAACGAGCCCACGCGCATCGACGGCAGCGAGCCTATCGAGGTGCTTGTGGAATCGGGCCAGGGCGTACAACCCGTCCAGGCACTCGTGATCTACGTCGGCGCCAAGGCGCCCAGGCGCCATGCGCTGCCTACTGGCGCCCAGGACGACACGGCTTCCAGCACGGCTACGGCATCTGCGACGAAGATGACAACGGGCAGGCTGGTGATCGTCAAAGACTTCTGCGCGGACGACCTGTTCGCGCGCATCCAGCAAAAATCCATCGCCATGGCCACGTTCATCTTCGGCCCTGACGTTCAGAAGGGGATCATTAAGGTGAAGGCCGCCCTCGATTACGGCGAGGAGCTGACTTGCTTAGTGGAGACCGACACCAAGGACATGCCCAACACGAAGCTGCCGCACGGCGTGTTTTTCAACCTCCAGAACACCAAACACATCCCCTCCTGGCACCGCCGGACGGCCCAGGAGACACCCGACACCTACTACAAGCGCGTCGAGAAGATCGCGACGGATGCTGGGGGCCGCCTAGTCCACCGCCACAGCATCGGCTCGCCTCTCGGGGTGCTCAGCGAGAAGCCGACCCACGACCTCGCCGGGATCGCCCCCAGATGGTGCTTGCAACGATCCCCAATCGACTGGAGCACCAACGACGACTGCAAGGCCTGGGCGGAGCAGCGCGGGTTTGAGAACGTGACCTCCGTCGCCAGAGCGGGCCGCCGCCTCTGGTTTTTCCGAGGGGATCTCCCCTCCCATGTCGACAACGACCAAAAGCTCACCTTCAAGAGTGACATCGTGGTTTCACTTGCACTCGCTCGGTCTCCCAAGCGTCCTGAGCCCGGCCGGAAGGCTGCCGGCGTGTGGGGAGCCCCACCACTTCCTAAAGACAACCCTGCCGCCGAGCCCGCCGAGGAGTCCGACGACGAAATGGCGGACAAGTCACAACAACCCGGCCACGGCTCACCAGCGCCAGCTGCCGCAGCCCAGGCAGGCGGCCCACCGCCGCCAGCCGCCACAAGCCGGCAGGCGGATCAACCACCGCCTCCAAAACTAGCACGCAAGGCCCGAGTGGAACCTGGGGCCTCCCACTTCCAGCAGACCGACTGCGGCGGCGAGGGCGACTGTTTCTTCGTCTGTGTCGCCACGGCCCTCCACGAGCAGAAAACCGACCCGCCTTCCCTCCCGGCAGGCGAACTGAAGCCTGGAGGCCCCAAGCAGGCCGCATTGCGCTGCCTGGTCTCCTCGGAGCTCCGCAACAACACGCAATTCTACGATATCGACACAAAGAAGGACGACATCGCCACCAAGATCGCGATCCACGGCACGCGTGCCACGTCCAGGGCGGTGCATGCCGCCGCTCGTGCCACCAAGCACTCCATCCGCATCTGGCGCTGGCCAGGCTCCGATTGGTCCCTGCACGTGCCCCCCACGACCAAGGGCAGCAACTTCAAGAAGATTATCTGGCTCACCCTCAAGGACCAGCACTACCAACTTCTACGCCCTACCAGCCCGGTCCCGCCCGCCACCATGGCGGCCTGGGAGCAGCGTGCCCCGCCGCACCCGTCGAAATTCACGGGCGGAGGTCGCGCTCCAAGCGGGGGCGCCCGCAGCTACCTCGGCACCCAGTCCAGCCCAGCCCAGAGCAGGCGCACCAGCGACGCCCGCCGCATCCTCTGCCTGGACAACACCCCGGCTTCCGCCCAGACCGCCCAGACCAGCAAGACGACCGGGGCGCGGGCAGCCCTAGGCCTCGACTCGGCCTCGGCCCTGGCGGACGACGACGCCGGTGTTCGGCCCTCCCCGGGGGCCTCCGGCTCGGCGGGGCCTAGTGCTCCACCACCTTTTTACGCATGCCCTACCTGCGGCTGGCGACCTGATTACACGATCAGCCACCACCAGCGGGAGACGGAGACCAAGCGGCACTTCCGGACGTGCCAGGGCACCGAGCCCCCGAAGTACACGGCCGAGCAGCGTGCCAACGCCCGCCTCGAGAACGGCCCCGCCGCACGGATGCGACGTTGCCGCCAGAATTTCGCCAAGTACCGCCGGTGGCACGACGAGCAGCCGGCCCATTGGCAGGCCTGCATCTGCGACCTCGACGAGGCACATCACTCCAACAAGAGCGCCGCCGACGGCAGTGTGACCAGGAACACCTACGCCTGCTCCCGTTGCGGCATCGTGCGCACCATCCCTCAGGCTCGGACGACCCCCTGCGCCAAGCGGGCCACCCAGAAGTCCTGCAAGCAGATCCTCATCCACCTCATCGGCCGTCGCCGGACCCAGGCCTTCTACAGCAGGAAGGCGGCCGCCAACATCAAGCATGAAGATGCCATGGCGGCCTCGCGCAAGCGTCGTCGATCGGACCCCGGCTACAGTGCGCAGGAGCGAGCGAAGAATAAGACTCGCTATTTCCTCCACCGCGCCCACTACCTCAAGTATCAGAAGAAAAGGTGGGCTGCGCACTCCGAGGAGATCAACGCCCGCAGGCGGAAGACTACCGCCACCAAGCGCCGGCCCGCCGCGGCCGAGTGACGGGGCCCTCTCCTGGGGGGAGCAGCGCCCGCCGGCGCTTGCGCACCTCCGCCTCCGCCACCTCCGCCCCAGAAGAGCCCGTCTCCCACCGTCGACCCCACTGACCCCACTCCAACGCTCAAGATCGCTACCACCAACGTTACAGCACTCACACGCGACCGACTGCAGACCCTGCTCCAAGCACTGCACCAGACAGACTCCCAGCTCGCCCTCCTGCAGGAGACGCGACACGATCGACTTCGGCCCCGCTGGGCATTCACACTTGCAAGGGCATGGGGTTGGAGCATCGCCTTCAGCCCTCCTCCCCCTGGCAACAACCGACAAGCAGTGACGAACGGCGGCGCCGCCATTCTATGGCGCCCCACCCTAGGGAAAACCACCGTCGTCCGCGATCAGGCCCTAGGCCACCGTGTTCTTGGCCTTCGGACCTCCCACGCTGTTTACTTTTCGATTTACGGGCCTGCTCAGGCCGATTGCGCTTGGGTGGCTCGTGCACGAGCCTATCTGGAATCGACCGTCACCGACAACCACCCGCTGTTGGTCATCGGCGACGTCAATTGGAAGCCCTCCTACGACGTGACCTTCGCCGCCAGCTGGACGAATGCTCGGGGAGGGGACTTGTACTGCATGTTCGGGCGCTGGCGGATAGTGCCACATTGTGATCGTCCCTTTTCCTGGTCTTATTGTGAGTGCGGGGGCGGGGCTGCTCAAAACTCCCCGGATTCCATGCCAGAGAAGGCGGTTGGGGCTACGGCTCTGTCCCTCTCGGCCCCATCCGGGGGCAGGCCCGGGGTGCCCATGGTCCAGGCGACCCGGCTTATTCTGTCTAAGTGTTCGTGTGCTTCCGATGTGGTGCCCGTAGTGGACCCTAAGTAGCCAGTTGAGGCAGTTCGGTGAATCAGGTGCGATCTTCGACGTGCGCACTGGAAACCCAACAACGAAGCACCCAACATATGATTTTGTAAATTAATGTGTGGTTGCGTGTCTTAATAGATTAGTCTGGCCCCTGCGCGTCGACGACGCGCAAAGAAGTGAGTTGGGGCGCAACGGCGCCGCGGCCCGCGCTAGTCCCGCGTCCACCCTCCTTGGTTCCAGCGTTGCGGACAGCCCGGCTTAGGCGTTCGTTTTGCCGCGCTTCCGGGCCGATGGCCCCAGCGCCGATGGCCTTCTTTAAGGACCATCTGGGGGGAGCAAACTCACTGCGCCCGGCGCCGGATTCCTCTGGTTGCCTGCTCCCCCCAAACCCCTTCGCGGCGGGGGTTGTTGCTGGAACGCAGAGGGGGGTGGGGCAGCGGGCTGGCCTGGTCGCGGGTGGGTGGGTGGCGGAAGTGGAATAGCATATGCCCTAAATAACGGATGTTTGGTTGTCTTTCTGGGGTGGGTTTCAATGCTTTTGTCGTTGTTTGGGGTGTCGATCGGGTGTGTGACTCTCCGCTTCTGCCACTCACACCGGGGGCCATCATTCTCTAATTTTCGCGTGGGGTCCAATGCGCCGTCTCGGGAGGTTTTTCCCTGCCGGCCCGGGGGCCGTTCGCGGCCGTCAACCCGGAGGACGAGGGCGAGGACGAGGCTCCGCCCACCGCCGCGACAACGGCAGCGACGGCGCCCACCAGAGCCCTGGCCTTCGGAGGCCTAGACACGCCCACACCAGGGCACCATAACCGACTCCTGCCGCCCGGGATCCCTCACTACGCCCTCGTCTACTACACGGTCCGACTGCACCACCCTGCACCGCGACCCCGCAGACGGCTCACACGCGCAGCAGGTTACGCCCGCCTGACGCGCATCCCCGACGATGTCGAGCTGATTCAGCACGCCGTGGACCAGCAGGTGCCTTGCACACCCGCCGGCGCCAGCCTGACCGACCGCTGGGCCAACTGGCATGCACGAGCAGAGCAGACCCTCAAGGAGGGTGTCCGGCTCGGCTGGGTTTACATCGCACGCCCCGGGGAGAGGGCGAAGGGCACCCTCCCCAAGATGCGACCGACTGCCACGCCCTCATCTTTCCGACCTCCACAGACGCTCGCCCACCGACGTCTACTTCGACTCCAACGTCGCTTTGCCGAGGTGCTTCGACGCGACCCGCGTCCGCAGTACCTCTCCACGCCACTTGGACTGCTACGCTCGCTTGGGTCTGGACGGCCACATCCAGCTCGCCGACGGCGCCCCCACCTGCAACGACGCCATCGAGGTCCTTGCGTCAGAGATCAACGAGTGCGAGCGGCTGGCTGCCAAGGACGCAGCTGTTCAGTTGGAAGATCGTGGGCATTCCGAAGAACGAGGACGACTCGAGGCCAATCGCCGTGGGCTCCTGCATCCTGCGCCTCTGGCTGTCCGCCCTCGCAGGGGCAGCCCCCGAGCCGCCGACCCACCAATGGTCGTGCCGACGTGCCACAAGCGTCACCCACGCCATCTCGTCGCGGCTCCACTCCTGCACTCTCAGCGGGGTGGGCTCGGAACACGACTTGTCCAAGGCGTGCGACAACATCGACTTCGCCATCGCGGAGGGCTTTCGAACGGCAGGGCATGCCGCCGCACATCACTCGACAGTGCGCGGCGGTGTGGCGTGCTCCACGGTTCTGCACGATGGGCGGCGAGCTCAGCCAGCCGATCTGGCCGAAGCGCGGGCTCCCCCAGGGCGACAGCCTCGCCCCAAATGCCATGGTCGCCGCCCTTACGCCGTGGGCGCCCGACTCCGGCCTGGCGTGCATGGACGACCGGAGCCTGACGGCCACCGACGAGGCTACCCCTCGCGGCTGACGTCGCCATGACCACGAGTTTCGACAACGACGTCGGCTTCACGGAGAACGCCAGCAAACGGCAGACCTGGAGCGTCGCCGACGACCCGCCCAAGCGCATCGAGCACCTCGGCCTCACGGCCGTCCCCACGGACCCCTCTGCGCCCATCCTGCCGCGAAAGGGCTGGGCAAAGATCGAGAACGGCATCGGCATTCTGCACGGCCTCCTGGGCAGTTTCGTGGTGCGCATCATCCTCGCCATCGCTTACATCCGGCCACACTGGACCTGGGCGGCGCCGCTGCTGACCCCTTTCCCGGCGGACTACGCCAGGCGCTTGTTCCAGGCCTTTCTCAATTTCAATACACGCTGCACTTGGTGGTGCCACGGCCGTTTGTTTCTGGGCCTTTCACACAAATCTGCACCCGCAGTACTCGCAGGCTCTCCAAAGCCTCCACGCCGTCTCCCACTCCAAAAGCTGGTCTGGAGCGACTTCGTGCAGAACGCCATCACGGCGCACGCCGCGTCCCTGGGCCTGACGTTCATCACGTACAGCGACGACACCCGCGGCGTGCAGCTCGAGGTGTTCCCCACCGACGACCACCGCGTCCTGCAGGTGACGCGACAGGTCCGCGGCGCTAATTCCCAGCGCTTCTGGACCACCCACAAGAAGGCAGCCCACGCGCTGCGCGCGGTCGCGCGCATCCGCTGCCTCCAGCAGGTGCGACAGACCCGGCTCGACAGCGAGGAGGTTGACAACGTCGACGTCGACGCGTCGTCGCACCGCTTCTTCGCGAGATGGTACTCCAAGCAGAACGACAACGACAAGAAGTTTCTCACCATCTACCGCAGTGGTGCAGCGTCTACATCCACGCGCCGGCAGTGCCCGCACCCGTGCAAGTACTGCAACCACGCTCAACCGTCTTTCCGGCACTTGTGGCAGGAATGCCCCGAATTTGCACACGAACGCCGTCATTTGGAGGGGAAGTTCTCCCTTCCACACTATTTCTGGGCGTCGCAGCCCCGAGTGACGCGCAAATCCGGATGGATCACCTACCATGCGGGTCCGCCGCCTATGACGCGTGCGAGGTACTTGGCGGCGACGTGCGAGCTGGCGCTCTGCGTCCTTCGTCGGGGACTTCGCGGTGAAGCAGGCATCCTCCTCCCGCTCGACATCGAGGGGTAGCCTAAGGATCTTCCAGTGGGTCTACTCCAGAGCTAGGGTGTCCCACCGACCAGTGAGCACGGCAGACCCTAAGAGCACGGTATACCACAGGAGCACGGCAGACCAGCTCAATGAGCCAGCAACAATTAGCGGATGTTCCCAATTTCACGGTCCCCAGGACGACTGTATCTGACAAGCTTCGTGGGCAAGGGCGACGCTTCCCGTGTTTGTCCGATCACGTTTCTGAGAAGTGGCTGTCCCGCTCTGGACATTCGGAGAGGGCTCCGGATCAGCATCGTCTTGGAATCGCTCTTGGAGGGGCCCACCGTGGCCCACACGAGCCCCCAAAACCCTGGGAGGACCCCGAGAAGGCTCTAAGAGGCCCCCAAGAGAGCCCAAGGAGGCCCCCAGGCGGCCCAAAACAGCCCAAGATGGCACCAAGACGGCCTGAGAAAACTCCCGCAGAACCCTAAGACACGCCCAGATAGCCCAAGGAGGCCCCAGTAGCCCCCAAGAGGACCCGCACAGGACCCCAGGAGGCCTCCAAGATAGCTGGCCCCAACAGCCCCGAAAGTGGCCTCAAAAGATCACGATGCTCCCCATTCTTCGAGGTCCTCTTCCCCAGGCTCCTTACCGTCCTCCGTCGTCGTCGTTCTTCTTGTTCTTCTCCTCGTCGTCCTCCTCCTCCTTTTCCTCCTCCTCCGCTTCGTTCCTCCTCGGACTCGTCTTCCTCCATCCCTTCCTCCCTGTCCTCGCGCTTGTCTTCCTACTCGTTGTTCTCCTGCTCCGATCGCTGTCATCCTCGTCATCCGCCGCCTTGTCGTTGCCATCATCCTCACGAGCCCAGTGAACAACATCGGCGCCTCCTGTTCTTGACACATCGTGCTTGCTGCAGGCAGCTCGATAACGCTTCCAAGGGGCTCCCAGGCTGAAATACTGCGGAGGCGTTTACGGTTGGCTCCTCTAGGGCTCCCAACTTCGCGCTTCGCGCTCCGCGAAGCGCGAAGCGCGAATAACTTCGCGCTCTCGCGCCGCCCCCCCAAAGGGAGAAGAGGAGGACGAGGAGGAGGAGGAGGAGAAGGAACGAGGACCGCGAAGCGCGAATACCTTCGCGCCCTCGTGGGAGACCTTGGCTCCTGTGTCTGCTCAGACTGATCCCAAACTCCGGTTTGGGGGCCGCGCTCCGTGTCTGTTCCACTGCTCGCTCTACACACCCCTGAGGAAAGCAGCTCGCCTGGGCATCGTGGCTCGACGGGCCTGCGGGGATACGCGAATCGTCAACCCTTGATGTATCGCTGCGGAGACTCTTCACTGGTTCGACGACCATGCGATTCAGATTCAGATTCAGAGATGGGCCAGGTGGCATACCACACATTTTACCTTTCTCATGAAAAAGGTGTTCGATCTGCAGCCTTGAGTTTCTACTACACGTGCACGGGGTGGAACCACGGCACATACTAACCCCACTAACCTCAGAACCACCTCGCCAGATGTCTGCGGTAGTGCGGGACACACTCCCGAGATGCTGCATGGACCGTGGCGCTTCTGGTGTCCCCTGGGTCGAGTGGACTATGCCCTGGAAAGCCAGGCGCCGAACCCGAGGAAAAGCGTGCTGACGCAACGGTTTTACGTGCGAATGCCGACGAGGCGCGGTGGGGCTCGCCCCGGAGAGGTACCACCCTGTAGGTGCCGACCCGCCCTCGCACGCTTACATGCAGACGCCCTGTGCGTGCCACAGCTGGTGTTGCCGTGTGCAGCTGCAGAAAGTACACGGCCGAATGCGTGAGAGGGTTTGCCTGACGCCCACGGCAGGGAGCAACGACCGCCTGCCTCTGCCGATGTTGCCGCTGCTGTTGCCGCTGCTGCTGCCTGTCTCCTCGTCCTCCTCCCCGTCCTCTTCCTCCGCCATCCGCCTGCCTCTGCTTTTCTTCGTCCCCCATCCTCCCCCCCCCTCCTCCTCTTCCTCCCCCTCCTCCTCCTCCTCCTCCTCCTCCTCCTCCTCCTGCTCCTCCTCCTCCTCCTCCTCCTCCTCCTCCTCCTCTTCCTCCCGCCCCCATAGGTGCGTCAAGCTGCGTTCGGCAGGGGCCTGCCTCCGGCGAAGTCCACATCTGCAGGCAGCGGCGGTTGTTGAAGACCTCGGAGCTACACGCCAAGTCTGCTAAGGGCACGAAGAGTATAGCCAGTGCCACTAATACGCATACGTACACACACGCGCACACGCACACGCACACGCACACGCACACGCACGCGCACACGCACCCGCACACGCACACGAACACATAAATCCACACACCCACACACCGACACACCGACACACCCGCACATCCACGGCCCACACACCCGCACAGAACCGCACACACACACAAACACACCCACACCCACGCACGCACCTCCACACTCCCACGCACACACACACACACACCTCCACACCCCCAAGCCCCAACGCGCAGGCACACGCTCACGCACACCCACACACTCATACATCCACACACCCACACGCACGCGCAAACGCACACGCACACGTACACACACACACACACACACACACACGCGCACACGCACACGCGCACGCGCACGCGCACGCACGCACGCGCACACGCACGTGCACACGCATACGCACGCACACACGCACACGCACGCGCACGCGCACACGCACGCACACGCACACGCACACGCACACGCGCACACGCACGCGAAAACGCACGCGAAAACGCACGCGCACGCGGACGCGCACGCGCACGCACGCACGCGCACAAGCACACGCACAACCAAACGAACACGCACACGCACGCGCATGCGCACCCGCACCCGCACACACGCACAATCACGCACACAACGACAGACAACCACACAGACAACCACACACACACACCCACATACACACACACACACACGCACCCACACACCCACGCACCCACACAAGCACACCAACACGCCCATACGCACACCCACACCCACACGCACACGCACACACACAACTGCACACAAGCACAACTACACACAGCCACAGACGTGACTACACATAACCACACGCAAACACCCACACGCACACGCACACCCACGCACACACACACCGACGTACCCACACCCAAGTTCCCCCCCACAATCACACACCCACCCGCCCACCCTCCGACACACGCACGCACACGCACACACACACACAACACACACACCCACACACACACACACACACACACACACACACACGCAAAGACTCACACACACACGCCCCAACAGACACACACACACCCACGTACACCCCCACACACACACACGCTTGCACGCCCGCACGCCCGCGCGCACACGCAGACGGACACGCACACGCACACACAACAACAGACACACAACCACACACAACTACACACAACCAGACACACAACCACACACATAGACACATACACACCCACACGCACACGCACACCCACACACACACCCACGCACCCACTCCCAAGTTCCCCCACCACAATCACACACCCAGCCGCCCACCCTCCGACACACACGCACGCACACACACACACAGCACACACACACACACCCACACACACACACATTCGCAAACACACACACACACGCCCCAACACACACCCACGTACACCCCCCCCACACACACACACACACACGCCTGCACGCCCGCGCGCCCGCGCTCACACGCAGACGGACACGCACACGCACACACAACCACAGACACATAACCACACACAACTACACACAACCACACGCAACCACACACATAGGCACATACACACACACACACACACGCACACCTACACACATACACACACGCTTCCACACCAACACGCCCCCACACAACACCCATGCACCCACACCCATGCACCCACACCCACACGCCCCCACATCCACACGCTTTTTTAGGGTTGTCGCGGCTCCGCGCGCAGCGACAGGGGGTGGAAAGGTCAAAGAAGCGGGCGCGCGCGCGACTAAAGGCCAAGCCCTCATGCCGCTTGGAATAAGCAGCGCCGGCAACTGGCCATCAGTCATCCGTGCGCGGGTGGTGGGGGGTCAGACGATGGGTGGTAGATTAACCGACTGGCATGCAAACGACATGGCCATCAAGGCGAAGGGGGCGCAGGCGGACGGAAGCGATGCCATGGCGAGACGACTGGCTGAAAGGCACGTCGAGGATCAAGGGGACCGGAGGCCAGCAGTGGCGGCGGGGGCACCGCAAAGGCCGCGCCCGATGCGGCAGCAGCGCCGACAAGTCCGCCGGAGTGCCGAAAACGAGGGCCAACGGAGGACAGGTCAGAGAGAAGCGATGGGACCCGCTGGGGAACCCCGAAAGATGCGCCCGGCCGGGGCACCTGCCAGGCGTGGCAGACTATGGAAAGCTTAGCTGCCCCGATACGCAACACGCAACACGTGGCGTAATACGGAGCTCAACTCGTGGGCTGAATACGCGGGTCCGACGCGATACGTTCGCCAAAACGTGGGCCACTACGTGGAGTCAACACGCCACGTATTGACACGGACGTCTTGAACACGGGACGTGTCGCGTTTCAATACGGGCGTATCGAGACAACCAAGATGGAAAGGGGTGAGCAGGAGGGGGGCGACGGGACTGAGGCGCAGGAGGGCCGTGCGAGAGCGCCTGGGCGCCTGCCGATGGCAAGCCAGCCACGGTGTGAAGGAACAGCCCGGCAGTGAGGCGCGCTTGGGGCGTGGCCTTAGTGGGCCCCTTTGCAAGGGCATCCTTGCCTCTTTGGTCCATCCTTGACTACTTACGATGGGCGTTCCAGGGCCTTGCATACTTATCGCGCATCCTGACTAGTCAGTTCTGATTGTAGTCGTCGGACCAACCCTTTACTTTCCGCGCCTGGCTCCTCGGCCGCAAGCCTCTCGGACTTTGTGGGCCCCGGAAACGGCAGGGCCGCTTTTTCACCGCTTCCAAAAAAGGCCCCTTGAAAATGGAACCGGCAAAAAAACGGCGACCCGAAACGGCAACAAAAACGGCTCCAGGATTGGAACCGGAGCCGGAACCAGTCAAACAACGGCGACGGAACCAGTAAAAAAGGCGTCGGAACCGGCAACAAAACGGCAAAACGGAACCGGTAAAAAATCGGCCCTGTCGTTTCCAGGGCCCACTAAGGGCGTGGCACCCCGAGCATCGTGGCCAGTCCGTTTGCCGCTGCCTCAACGCACGAATGGGGCCTTCGGGGAAGGGCCAGGTCGCCGGGGGCTGGGGCCCGCAGATGTCCTCCGAACAGGGGCCGTCAGGACCGCGGGGCGAGGGGGGGCAGGCGCTGGTGGAGAGTCAGGTTGCAAGCGCCAGGACTTGTGCGGTGTACTGGCCCAACAGGGCTAACGCGCCGTCGCGGGAGCTGTTCCGAGGGTGATCGAGAGGCAGGGCGCTTCCCGGGGCTGCGTCACCGTCGCTGGGGCGTTCGCGGGGGTCAGGGGGCAGCGTCGGCGGAAGGCTCCTCCGCGTGGACCGAGGCCACGGTGAATTCCATGAACTGCTCAAGTTCGGTGAGCGAGTAATTGAAGGGAGGGCGAGGGCAGAGCGGGCGCAGGGATGCGCGGACCGAGCTTGGGGCGGGCGCGCGTCCAGAACCTCCAGCCCACCTCACTCGCGCGATCTGCAAGACTGCTGCCCTGGCGCTGCAGGGAGATCTGGTGTACCATGTAGCGAAATACGTGTGCGTCGCCATCGCTGGCAGGGGAGGCCAGAGACAGGCCCAGGGAGGTCAAGCCTGGGAGGCCTCTGTCGCCACCGCTGGATTCGCCATGGCATCCTGGTCAAAAACGCACCCCGGGAGAGGCCCAGGGAGTAGCAGAATCGGTACCTTTTGCTCTTCCCGGGATCGGATATCTCTGAGACCCAGCGGTTCTGCAGGATGCAGTGGGCGCCGCGGCCGCTCCGGGAGCGCCCTGGAACGCTCCGAACGCTCTGGCCCGCCTGGCACTAGCAAAACAAAAACTGACATGAACATTGGATCGGCGCTGGATCCCTCCCTGGCGCGCGCAGTTCGCCAGGCGCCGCCAAGGGGCTCCAGCCCCGAACTGAGAAAACCGCGAGGACCTCCGAAAAATTATGCTTCTCTGTATGTCATTGTTTGTTCCTCGACGACGCCGCGTGAGCCGACTCCATCTTCAGCGATCTTCGTTCGCTGCCAAGATTCTCCCGCAAGCCGTCGGGCGTTCGTCGGCCCTGGAGCGCCCGCGCTGGCGCGACCTTGCAGTGCCCGCCACAGGGTATGGCCGGGAACTTTTGCTCAGCGTGTCCCGGCGGCGGCCCCAGAGACACGCTATGCCTCTAGAGGCCTCCTGAATGAACATGGGGTGGGAGTAGATTGGGGTCGGAGGATCGCGCCTTCTCGGCGATACATCGGTGATGCATCGGCGATGCATCGGCGATGCACCGGCGGTGCATCGGCGATGCACCGGCTGTGCATCGGCGACGTCGACGTGAAGCAAATCGGGCTCCACATCGAGCCGCATCGGCGATGCATCGGCGATGCGGCCCGAGCCGCCGATCCCATCTACTCCGACCCCATCTGGGAGGCATAGAGCTATGCCTTGCGAGCGGATAGCGTGTCGTTCCGCTCCGTGGGGCGGGAGGCCGGGGAAGGCTCGGGACGTTGACGCCTGGGAGCGGGGACGTGGATCGCGCGTCGCGCCGGAGCGTGGTGGGCCAGAACCGGCTGAGCGTCATGATCAGCCAAAATTACTCCCTGGGGTCCGGCGTCGCGAAACAACAGTTATTATTAGCACAGCATGGGCGCCAGTGCGAGGCGCCGCTGTCTCTTTGAAGCCTCCCGCCGAGAGGAGAGGAGAAGGCCCAGGGACCAGGAGAGGACGCGGGCCGAGGCCACGAGGACCCAGGAGCCCAGGAAGGCCCAGGACCCCAGGCGAGGAGGAGAAAAGGAGCGGCCGAACCCCCGGTCAGCTCTCGGCGGCACGCTCGCGCGAGGAGGCGGCGCGCGCGCCCCGCGCCGCCCCGCCTTCCGCCGCCGCCCGGGCCCCGCGGCCGAGCGGGCGCCCCAGCCGAAGGGCGGGCGGGGGCGAGGCGCCCCGACGGCGCGCCTCCGCAGGCGCGGGCACGGGCCGCTCAACAGTGGCCCGCCCGCCGCGCCCGTCCACCAGCCTGAGGATCACGTCCATCAGCGCGGGCCCAACCACTGGAGCCCGCTTGGTCCGATGGAGCCCGCCTGGTGGCGCGGTGCCCAGGAGCTCCACGCCGCCGATCTTGATCATCGCCTTCTTGAACGTGGCGGCGACCTCGGCCATCCCGATCGCCACGCACACGCGCGTGTGCTTCTTGCCGTACATGTCCTTGAGCTTGAAGTGCATGAAGTTCGTCGTGACGAAGTCCCGCTCGCTGACCTGGGCGTGGGGCGCCTTCACTGGCCCCTCGAGGTCGGAGCCCGCCATGTCCGTCGCGTTGGCCAGGGGCCGCACCGCCGCCTCCACGAGGTGCGGCAGCGGCGGGTCCAGGCCGTGCTGCGCGGGGCTCTTGCCGCGACACATGTTGCTGTAGGTCTTGCCCGCGCCCGTCACGTTCTTGATAATGTCGTTGTCGAGCGGAACCTTGAACGTGATGTCGCAGGCCGACTCGAGGTCGCGGATCTGGAGGTCGTGCGAGAGCACCAGGCGCGCCAGGGCGGCCGCCGTCTCCTCGAACTCGTCCTGCTGGCGGCGGGCGCGAGGCTTCGCGGCGGCCTTGGCCCTGCCTCGCGGCAGGGGCGTCGCCTCGTCCTCCTCCTCCTCTCCCCCTCGGCGTGGACCTCCTCCCGCGGGGCGATGGCGCGCGCGACGGCCGCCTGGGGGGCCGCCCGCCGCCGCGCGCGCCCCGTCCTCGGCCGCGGCTGGCGAAGCCGCCGGAGCCCAACCGGGCGCCTGCAGCATCGCAATGAGGCCCCGGGGGCCGCGGCAGCAACAAAACTGGTCTCCGCCCAGCGAAATGCACGGAGAGAAAGTGGCTGTAGTGGTGGTCTAACGTCGGAGATAGCTCGCCACAAACAAGACATCGGATATCTTCTGGGACCAGCAACTTCGGCGCAGCATGGGCCAGCCCGCCACGACAATACCCTCGAGCAAGAGCGAATCTGACACGTTGTGTTGCCGACGCCCGAGACGCAAGAACAGTATAGCAGAACCCGCATTGGTTAGACAAACACAAGGACGGCTCCACCGCTCGATACTTGTGAAAACTGATTTTGTGCCACAGCAAGGCTCGCTCCGAACAGAAGGCGGCCCCGCGCGAGCCCTCAGCGCAGGGCTCCTGGCACGCGAACTCGAAGTCCCCGATATCGATGAGGCCAGGCGGCTCCCGTGCTGGCCTGAAGTGGTCGCCGTGCAAGGTCCACCAGCGATGACGCACGGCCACGGGTACCTCGCGCGACGGTGGGCACTGGGCCGCCCATCCGCGAACCCGAAGCACTCGAAGGTCGAGTTGAATGACTTCATCCCGCAAGGCCCCCTCCAGCAGCAAGAGGGGGCGCGAGTCCCACGCCTCCAGCAAGTCCTCGCGCTCCGACGCGCGCAAGAGCAGCTTCGCGTCGTCCACCAGCAGCCTCGCGAGCGCCGAAGCACCCTCGCCAAGGCGGCCGCCCTCCTCCAGCACGGGCTGCAGCACGAAGGGCAGCTGGCCGAACAAGGCCGTGAGCTCCACCTCGTGATCCGCGGGGTGGCGCGTCGTGCACTTCACGAACCTGGGCCTCGCCGCGCGCAGCTCGGTCTCGATGTCCGCCATCTGCAGCAGCTGACGAACGACCTGGGCGGGCATGGTCCTGCGCTGGTAGCGCTCCTCCGCCAGGAAGCCCCGCGACGCCCGCGCGCCCAGAGCCGAGCGGCCCAGGCGCAGAGCGCCCCCCCCCCCCCCCAGCGACGCCAGGAAGGACTGCGCGGGCACGACCGCAACCGTTCCAGAGAGGGGGGCCCCCCAACACTTTGGAGCGGAAGACCTGGCGCGCCGCCTCGACGGAGATCTCGGACTTTCAGAAGCGCCCCATGTCCGCGAAAAGTCGAGTAGCCGCCGCCACCCTAGCCCTGATCTCCGTCGCGAGCCCGCCCTGGTAGCGCAGCATCGGGCCAAGGTTGCGAGCGACCGCCGAGCAGTTGCAGCGCGCGCCGAGCCTACCCGCGAAGAAGGCTCGCGTCTTGGCCCTGGCCCCCTCGCCACGGAAGGCGCACATGGCGTACTGATTGGGAATGTTCTGCTGGGAACCGCGCGGCTCCAGCAGCCTGTCCAACAGCTCGTCCGAGGCCTTGTGGTTCATGATCACGGTGTCGTGGCACCACGAGACGAAGCGCTGCAGAGGTCGCCCGCGAACTTCGCGAGGCTGAGGTCCAGAACGGTGCCCGCAACGACAGACTTCGCCTCAAGCAGCTGCGCGTCGGGGCGATCGGAGTCCGCAATGGCCCACTCAGTCGCCACTGGCGTGAAAACCCAGAGGAAGAGCGGGGGGCCAATCGAGTCGCCGATGAGCACGCACTGGTTGGTCTTCATGCGCAGCACCCCCTCGGCCGTCTCCACCTCGCAGTGGTAGTCGAAGACCCTCCGCGCAACAATGGGGTGGTCCTCGGCGCGCGCCATGCTCTCCAAGCCCTGCGCCATGTCACGCACCGACGGGCACTGGAACGCCTTGCTGAGGTCCTTGAAGCTCGTGAGCGCCGTGAGGCCGTAGTGCGCGGCCCGCTCGGCCACCGCCGACGTGACCGCCAAAGCCCCATCCCGCGAGCGCCTCGGGGCGAAGCCGAAGTCATTCGGCGCCGCCTTCGCCTTCTGGGCCCTCGCCGCCAACGCAGAGGCGTAGCCCTTGCCGGCGGGGCGCATCACGTGGATGATCCTGCCGATGTCCGCCGCCCTGGACCTGGACCACGCCGGGGGCGCCGTCTTGAAAACGCGAGCGAGGGCCAAGCAGTGCAGCATCCGCTCCCTAAGGCCTTCATGCTCGGGGGCTCCGCCCTGTAGCCGACGCCCATCGCCATGCCTGGCTGCAATCGGCGGCGCCGAGCGCATCCTCCACGCTGGCACGGGCGCCGACCGCGGTGGCGCCGCCCGCCGAGGCTGCGTCCTCCGCCGCATGCGCTCCTCCAGCTCCCCCAGGTCCTCCAGCGCCGCCTCCTCGGCGTCCAGCACCGAGCAACATCGTGCCGGCGGGGGCCGCAGCTGCTCGAGATACGGCCGCGCGTCCAGCTCCGTCGCAGCGTAGCCCCCCAGCCGCCCAGGGCTCTTGAGGAGCTTGCGCCGCGCCGCCGCCGCGCGCTCCAGGCGGGGGGCGCAGTGCACTCGACGGCGCGCGCCCAGCCCCCGCTCGCCCAGCAAGTGGGCCAGCCTCCAGACCGTGGCCGCGTCGCCCGCGCGCTCCGCCTCCGCTAGCGCCTCGCAGCGCGCCGCGCGGAGCCGCCTGCGCCGCTGCCGCTGCAGCGCGCGCGGACGGCGCGTGGCGTCCTTGAGCTCCTGCACACACCTCCCCAGCTCGACGTCCGTCGAAGCCCCCATCTCGCCGTCGATCACGTGCCGACGGCGGATGTCAGCCCGCTCCTGCAGCAGCTTCTTGCGCTGGTCCGTCGCCTCCTCCATCTCCCTAGCGTCGCGCTCCTTGAGGCCGAAGTGCGCCAGGCCCGTCTCGCGCACCACCTCCGCCAGCTCGTCCCAGGCCTCGTCGGGGTCCTGCTCCTCATCCAAGGGAGGACGAACCATGTCCTCGCACTTGTACTCCAGCTCCGTCAAGAACTCCAGCTTGCCCTGATGCCGCTTCAGAGCCAGCATGCAAGCGTCCATGTCCCACTGCGCCCGCGCAGCCCTGGGAATAATCTCAGGTTGCACAGGCGTGATCCGCACAGAGACCCCCAGCGGTGTGCGGCCCCTCCTGCCGCGGGCTCGAATGGCCTGCAGCCTGTCGCCGATCGTGTAGAGCGGCTTGCAGTCCTCGGCGCTCGGCACGAGCTCGCGGGGCAACGCGATCACGTCGGGCCTCGACCTGGCCCCCGTCGGGCCCGAGAAGGTATAGCCCTCGAAAAAGGTGTTGACCGTGGCGAACCCCCACTCCTCGCAGAGCTGCCTCCACGCCGTGCCCGACTCGTGCTCCAGCGCGGGCTCGACCAGCCCGATAGCCTCAGAAAGCGGCGAGAAGACCCCCGCTTCGTGCTTGACCATGCCCAGCCCGTCGTTGAGGTCGGCGCAGAGCAGCGGCGTGCAGCGCGTGGGCGTCTCCATAAGGCAGCGCTGCGTCCACGTGAAGAGCGCGTCCGCCGCTGCCCGCTGGACCGCAACCCCGCGCACAGGAAATTAGAAGGCCAGTGCCAGGATGTCCAGCGCGCCCCGCCTCAGGCGGGCGCCGCCGCCGCGCCCCCGCAAGGCCGGTGGTGGTGACAGCAGCTTCAGCACCTTGAACCCCTTCTTGAAGAAGATCGAGACACCGCACGCCTTGTTGGTGTGCCCGCCCCGCCCCCATCCCCAGTGGAGCGCGTCGTGGTTCGGAAAGGTTTGCTTCGAGACGTCCCCGCCGCCACGCCATTTCACCTGCGTGCCCTGCAGCGCCACCACGTCGTGGCGCTCCAAATCCTGACTGATATCCTCGGCGCGAAGGCGCCTGCACAGCGCGAGCGGGTTGTAGCTGACCACGCGCATCGGCGCGTCCCCACGAGGGGAACCAGCTTCAGCGCGCCAGGGGCCTCACGCAAGCGCGGGGAGGCAAAGGCGACGACATGTCGCAGCCCGATGGTGCCGTGAGCAACTTGGCGTCGCGGCCCGCCGAGCCCTGAGCAGATGTGCGACGCTCGAAACAAAAATCTGTATGCATGTATATATATATATATGTATGAAAATCACGACAGGGGCCCTAGACTCGATCTTTTTGCGCCACTTTTCGAGCCGGATCGATCTGTGAATTTCCAGGGGCCCAGAACGTGGCGAAAACGCCAAACAACAAAACAACTGAGGCGCCAGGATCTCGGAGCTGGCCGTTCCCTGACCGTACGGCGGATCCGAAGTCATCCACTACACGCAAGGAGTGACCCTAGGCAAGCTTGGCCTTCGAAGCGCGGCTTCAGGGGGCCGCTCGTACAGTCGGGCCGTCGCACCAGGAACGAAGTCCCTTTTTGGCCCCAAAGGCGCCGGGGTCCAGGAGGAGGGCAAGAGAAACAGCAACGGAGGAATCTAAGGAACATCGGGCCCCTTCCGATTCCAAGCTGTTCCCTATCTCGGGGGCGCGCAAACATAGATTCGCGATCCATGGATTTGGCGCGCGGTCGCCAAATCCATGGATCGGGGGAGGTGCCCTCCCCAAAATGCGGCTGGTGCCGCCTCGCTCGGCGGCGGAAAGCTGCGCTTTCTCGTGGAAACGGGACCCGTCGCTGATCCATGCCCCCTTGATCCATGCTTGCGACCGCCTGTATATCTCAACGTCGTGGCCGTAGGCCAGATCCCAGCGCGCAGTGCGGCGCCGAGGTGGCCCGTGGCAGAGCGGGCCTTCCGGGCGCGCCTCGGCGGGCCGCCCCTCGGCATGGGATCGGGCGCGTCCTCCTGCGTGCGGGCGGATTTGGGACGAGAAAGAAAACATACGCAGGGAATGCTCAAGATGATCGGGCATGGGCTGTTTTGGAACAGCCCCCCCCGCAGAGGGGCATGCCCGACTGAACCCTCGGCATGGGATCGGCTCGGGCTTCGCTCCGCGGAGCCCACGCGCCGCGCCCGCCTGCTCCGCCGCCCGCCCTCCGCGCTCCCTCTCCGCCCGCTGCTCCCCCTCCTCCGACGCCGCCCTGTTCCTCCACGCTGTCGTCGGCGTCCCTCGCCTCCCTCCCCGATCTAACGCCTCCTCCTTCACATCTTCCTTACCCTCGCCTTCTCGCCCTCCCCGCCTCCCCGAATCCTCACTTCTTCTCCTCCTCGAGTCCTCCTCCTCCTCCTCCTCCTCCTCCTCCTCCTCCTCCTTGTTCATCTTTCTTCTCCGTCGCACCCTTCAACCCGTACTTCTGCTCGTATCCCACTCCTCAACCTGCCGATCCTTTTCCGCATCCGCCTCGTATCTCCCCGCCCGCACTCCTGGTAGCTCGAGCGGAGACGAAGTGTGGCACCAGCATGGAAAAGCCCCCTGCTCCCTCGCCTCCCTCGCTGCCAGCTCGAGGCGCTGGGAGGCGAGGGGCGCTTCCCGACGGCGGGAGCAGGGAGGCGGGAGGAGGGGGGAGGGAGGAGGAGGAAGGGCGGAGGGCGGAGGGGCGGAGGGCGGAGGACGGGTGGAGGGTGGAGGGGGGACTCCGCTCAAGCGCCCCCGGGGTGGCTCGGGCTCTGGATGGGTTCCGCCCCGGCGGCGGCGGGGAGCTGCGCCCTCGCACCACCGCCCAAAGTCAGGTCGGGCATGTCCTCCGACGGGCGGATTTCGGAGGAAAAAACAAAAAAGATATCCAAAACACACGCTCAAGAAGAATCAGGGCACAGTCGAAGCATCGTCCCCAGACTTTTCTCTTCTCTGTGACTGGATTGCAATCTTCCCCCTGCAGAGGGACAGACCCGGCTTCAGCCCGAGACCCCCCGTCGCACTCCCTCGCCCCTGGCAGCCCGGCGGGCGGGGCGGCCGCAAGGTGCCCCTGCGACAGCTCGATGGTCTGCCGCGCCTGGGCGGCGCACTGCGCGCGCGCCCGGGCGCGGGGGAGAGAGGGGAGGGAAGAGGGAGAGAGCCTGGGGGAAAAATGCGGGGGGGGGGGGGGGGAAAGGACGCGGATGATGCAGGGCGGGGGGTGGGGGAAAGAGAGAAAGAGAGAGACGTCGGGTGCGTCTTTTTCGGATGTTCGGTGCTGTCCTGGATCCACGGGGAAGGGGGCTCGAGCTGTTCGGCGGGGCTGGCAAGCTGCATTCGTGACGCGTGACGTGTGACGTGTGAAATGTGACACGTGACGTGTGAAGTGTGGCGTATGTGTGCAGGTCTCCGCCTGCGTGTAGAAGCCCTTTGCGCGACCGACGGCAAAGGAAGAAGAGAGGAGCAAGCGGGAAAACGTAGGAGGAGGAGGAGGAGGAGGAGGAGGAGGAGGAGGAGGAGGAGGACTCGGCACCGTGCAGTAGCGACTCCGCCCGCGCGGGGCGGATGCGTCTAGATTCACCGCCCATTCCGTGGAGTACTTCGCCTGATGCTCCATGCCCTAAAGAGCACCCTGCACAAC
The DNA here is from genome assembly GCA_963575745.1 of Prorocentrum cordatum. Classification (NCBI taxonomy): domain Eukaryota; class Dinophyceae; order Prorocentrales; family Prorocentraceae; genus Prorocentrum; species Prorocentrum cordatum. Next base: position 222,367 of record CAUYUJ010022248.1, read on the forward strand.
GGGCAACGCTCGAAGCTGCAGAGAGTGCCGCGGCCGCTCCGCTGTCAATACTGTTCGTAGGGCACGTGCCCGTGGCAGGGTGTCACAAAAGCTTTGGTATCAAACTGATAGTGAGGCAAAAGTAGGCGGCCAATCAAGGGGGGAACTGAGACGGATCACAACGCCCGGAAAGCCACCGGCCTCCTGAGAAGTGTTCGAAGCCTCTCCCGAAGACGCAAAACAGTTCTCAGAAGGCGCGGGGGCTTCTGAGAAACCCCACCGCTTTCTGAGAAGGGCATCCTCCTTCTCAATTCCCCCCCCTCGCTCGCTGCCGACAAAAGGCACCATTGCCACCTCACGGCAATCAACGACGTCGACGTGTGCCATCTCGCCGTGATCGACCATGCAGTTCCCGAGGTCGGTTCAGTCACCATTGTTGTGACACTCGCGCACAATGGCCATGTACCTTCGGCGGATGTTCACCCCCCCTCTCCCCGCACCAAGCTGATCATACGAGACGGTAACAGGCGGGTATGACGACATCTCTGCCCCAGTACGTCTTGAACCGTGGCGAGCATGTCTCCATGAATTCCATGTGCATGAGAACTTCGGAGTCACGAGCCAGGGGGTGTCGCCTCAGCTCCTTCTAATAACCCCACGAAGGGCAACGCTGGTCGCGCTGGTGCACGGCGTTCTCGCTTGCTCTGGGTGCTACTCCCGCGGGGCATCCTTGCGGCTTGCCTGAATTCCTTCAATTGTGCTTCGGCGCGGTGCTGGCTGCTCTTCCCGTGCCCTTTGTGGCGCGGGTCGCGCGCCTCACCTGGAACGGTTTCGGGCCTCCGACCACTTCAGGGTGGCGCTGCGCTAACAAGTATCTGCGCCCGAGCGAACGACGTGGTAGTCGGCGCATATATGGGCCTTGTGACTCTCATTTCGCCCTCGTGCTTCCTGCCCTGACGTCAGCCGTGTAATGTGGCGAGGTGCCTAAACTGCAGTGGCGCGGCGCGTTCCCAACCACGCCCCTCGGTCTATCTTGCACGCGACCATACACATGATAGCAAGTCGGGTCGGGCCGGACATCGCGAATCCTTCGCCAAAGTCTAGGCCTAATGGATGATGTTCCAAGGGCTTCTTATGTGGTCAAGAAGCTCCCCGCCAGATCACGAACCGTGAGTTGAAGCGGGCTTGCGCTGTCGAGCATAACCATGTGCGCCTTTCTTGACGTTTGACAGAGCGTTTCTTAACTTCCCTGGGCGATCGTTCACCTACCCTCACGGGGCCTGCGTTGGCCCTCTCGCTCCGTTCGTGGAACGACTCGCCTCGACTCGCGCCCCGTTTAACAATGAAGGCTGGCCCCAGTCAAGGGGGGGAGCGGCATGACACATCGGTGCGGTTGCCCCGCGCCGAGCGGCGGGGCAGACATGTGGCTTGCTCTCAATGGTGGGGGATCGTGGAATCGCTCTCCAATGCGGACCGTGCTTCAGGAATCTCGGCAATATCTCTCCAGCTTCCGTCGCTGGCATCGCCAAAACAAGGTTCGCACGTCAAATTGCAACCATCTTTCCACCTCCTCGAAGGTCTTCTGATTCGGCCTCACTTCGTCTTCCCTTCCGTTCAGAGAGAAACGGGAGGGGGGGGAGGGGGGCAAGTGGTGAAATCCCCACTGTAAACCGCCATCGGCGGATCCCACTGCAAGCGTTCCCGCCAGGGCCGCCAGAAGCCCCATCCACTGTGGCGTGCTCGGCGGTGAGAACGATACCCAGGATACTGCGCAGCGCGGTCTGGCTCGCATGCGCGCGCTTTCTGTCGGGCGCGATAACCTCTCAAGGTCAGTGAGCATCGCGTTCCTCGCATTCGTAAAACGGATCGAATTGAAATGTGTATCGGGTCGGGCTGCGCCGGCCAGGAATCAACATCGAATCTGATCATGTGTGCGAAGATGCGCCTCTTGGGCCGTATTGAGGCCTCTTGGGCCGTCTTGGGCCATCGTGAGGCTATCTTACGCCATCTTCGGTGCATCTTGGGCCGTCCGGAAAGCATCTTGGGGCCATCTTAGCCGTCTTGGAAGCCATCTTGGCCGTCTGGGATGCATATTGGAGGCCATCTTGGGCCGTCTTGGAGCCGTCTGGCCCAGGAAAAACCGTTCGGAACGCAAACATCGGACCGCGCCGGATCGTCGGAAGAGCGGAATCGAAACGGATCGGGCCGGCCAGAACCGACATCGCATCGGATCGGATCGAAGAAGGCCCAGATGTGCGCGCGCAGTCCGTCGCGCGCGATGATGTTCGCAGCGCGCGCCCGCACGCGGCCCGAAGCAGCCGCAGAACGAGCGCGTGGTCGGATCGGATCGGCTCGAAGAAGGCCCCGATTTGCGCGCGCAGTCTGCCGCGCGCGATCATGTTCGCAGCGCGCGCCCGTGCACGGCCCAACGCAGCCGCAGAACGAGCGCGTGGTCGCGCTGATCCTCCCGCATCGCGCTAATCGCCCGTTCGCGGCTCATGCGATGTTCAGCGCTGCCGGGAAGAGACCGCGAGCCCCTTGCACGCCCCGCGGGTGATATAACTGGCTCGTCAGCGGGCGTGCGGGCTTCTCGACGGAGAAGCAGTTCATAGCATGGGTCCGCCCCCTGTGTGTAGCGCTCGAGGATGGTGGCAATGGTCCCCCCCCAGACTTCTCGCACCAATCACTGTCGCGACGAACGCCATATTGCAAATGAACTTCGGTTGCGCTCGCTTGCTTCCAACCGGCTGGGCTGCTGTACTCTTCCAAAAGCGTTCGCCCCGTCGCGCGATCCAGTGGGCGCGGTCTGGTGCGTTCTGCCGTCGGCATGCCGTCTGCCCTACAGCGTATAGACTTTCCGATGTAAAACTTCTGGTTGGCGCATTCTTTCGCGATCAGCATGGCGTCGCACTTCGCGCGGTGATCTTCAACGTGCTACGACTCACCTTGGCCTTGCATTTATCGAATCCACTCCTATCCGCGCGTCGCTGGGGATGGGCAACCCGCCGCTCCGCGTGAGTGACTGGTCCAGACCCAGTTTCAGCGCCATCGTGGCGAAGTCGGTTAGGCACGTTTGGAAACTTTGAGCGGCTGCGATCGATAACTTCCTTAAGCGCGTTTTCCTCGCCCAGACTAGGGCGACCCGTCTTGTTCCCTACCGGCACGATGGCGCCGTGGTCTGTCGCGAGGTGCTCGAATAGTTCGTCGGGCGCTGCGTTTCCATGGATGCAGACTGCAGAAGATTCAAACAGTCCCAGAATGGACGCCTCGCCCTCCCTTCACCTTCTCACTGCGCCCCATCGACGCGCGCGGCGCCCTCGTGATCGTCGAGCGCCGCCGCGCTGCATTCGCGAAATCGCTGGTCCCGTGTATTCGAACCTCGTGCGATCGGCGCGGCCGTGCCCTCCGCGCGCCATCTCTCGTCCACGCATTCTGTTCCCAACCGTCGTTCGTTGGCGCGGCTCGCATGGGATTGCCCCTGATTTTCTCTGGCGATCGTCGACGTAGTCCTTCGCCGCTTCGCTCATGGTGAGTTTGCAGCGCGGCGCCGACCTCTTCTGGCTCTACCTTCCTCTGGAGGGGCGGCCGAGCGAATCGGGCGACTCATCGTCGCGGTCATGGCAGTCCTTGCCTGCCGCGTAAAATTGCCAATGGAAATGCGCCGCGCGACGCCCCGACTTGTTCGACGCCGACTTGCGCAATGCCGTCGGGGGGCCCCGCCGAATAGAAATTCTCGCCGGCGTCGCTGTCGTTTCCGATACGTAGTGAATTTCTTACTCCTACGGCGCTGGGCCGAAAACCAAAGATGAGAAACGGAGCAGGCGCGCGAGAGCCGAACGCGCGGGGGGGGACGACGCATCCTGACCCAGCAAACACATGGGAGCGGCGACGCGGGAAAGCCAGGATGTCGCGCATTTTTGGCGAAGATGGCGCGTAAACACTGCAACGTACCATTTGGATGGCGAAAGCGCGGCTCGACTAATGTGGAAGGAAGAAGAAAAGGAAGGGGGAGGGCCCAAGCGGACACTCCGTCGCGAGAGCCAGTTGGAGGATAATTTCGCGAGGGAGAGGGGTGAATGGAGGGGGGGGGGGGGGGGGGGGGGGGGGGAGGGGAGGGGAGGGGGCGCGAAGGGAAGGCGGGGGGAGGAGCCGCGCAGTAACGGGAGGTGAATGGAGGGAGGAGCAGGGGAGGGGGTCTAAAATGGGCGAGCAACGACATATGTACATGCACGCCCTCCGCGGTCTTGCCTGCACGAACGTCCGCGTTGAGACGCACTCCAGGGGAAACTAACCGCGTACGTGTACATATGTTGCTGGCCTCTGATAAAAGGATGGGGGGGGGGGGGAGAGGGGGAACGCAAGCTAGCTGCGCTCGCGTCATATCTGACATCCTACCCCTCCCTCCCATCCCTTGCCATGGCGCAGATCCCCTCTGTACTCGCTCAATCGGATGTCGGGCAGGGCAATGATCCCGAAAGGGTACGCGATGCAGTGTAGAGCACGGCCTGGCATGGCGTAGAAGAACACCGCAAAACGTAGTATCAACCTAGCATTACATTGCATGCCGTGGCATGGCACGAAAAATGACGCCAGCGCTGCAGCGGGAGCACGAGTCGGAACGAGCGGGAGCGCGGAAATGAAGCCCGCGCTGCAGCGGGAGCACGATTCGGAACGAGCGGGGCCCGAACATTACGCCAGGGCCTCAGCGAAAGCAGCATTTTGAAAACAAAATGCAAGCGAAAACCCAACTCCAGGGAAACACGCGTGTAAAACAAAAAAAAATACGCGGGGGGGGGTCGGCCACTTTCAAACCGTCATCAGGGGAAGAGAGAGAATAGCATTCATATTGAATACTTGTAAACGGAAGGGGGTCTGAAAGGAGGGAGTGGGAGGGCGAGGGGGGAAGGAGGGGGGCTGAAGGGAGGGGGGGGGGGGGGGGGGGCGAGGGCGGAGAGAGGGGCATGGGTGGAAGGGAGGGATGGAGGAAGAAAGAGAGGAAGCGAGGGAGGACGAAAGGAGGGAAAGGGAAGAAGGGAGGAAGTGAGGGGGGAACGGGGGAAGGGGAGGGGGCGCGAAGGGAGGGAAGGGGAGGGCGGGGGAGGAAGGGGAGGGGCGTGAATGGAGGGAAGGGGGGGAGGCGCACGCTCCTATAACTTTAGGTAAGCATTCTGCAGGCGTGAATCTTGCAGGAGTAGCACTCGCTCGAAACGCCCTCGCAAAATGGTTGCGTGCGCAGCCGCCTACCAGAGCATATTCTTCACTTGGGCTTCAAGGGCCTGCGTGAGATTCCCAGTCGGCCTCGCGCGGGGCCCCTGGCCAGCCCTGGGACAAACCCACGAAGCGCCAAGAACGGACGCGCCAGTCGCGTATGATTTCGCGCGGGGGCGTCCCGATGATGGCCCCTGCGGTTGCCCCAATGGGCCCCCCGATTGTTTTCCCGAAGGTTACCCGGGCGCGTTGTCCGACGGCACCCTAAATAAATGCCGCGACGGCTGCCCCGAGCAGACATCGCAGTGGGAAGCCCTGCCGCGGGGCCGTGTTGGGCCCCCCTGTGGGCACTCTTGGGGCCCGCCTGCGCCGCTCTTGGGCCCTCTCGGGCTATCTCGGGGCCCTCCTGGGCCGACTCGGGGACCCCCCCGGGCTGTCTCGAACCTCTCTCTGGGGCCGCTTCCAACGTCTTGGGGCCCAAGGGTCGCCGCGAGGCAAACCGTCCGTGACGGGCGGCTTGCGCCCAAGCAAACCATCCGTCACGGGCGGTCGGTCGAAACCCCAAATCGGACAGGGAAGCCCCGCCGCAGGGCCGCCGAGCGCCCCTTTTCAGGCTCTCCTCGCGCCCCCAGATACGCGCCCCCAGATGCGCGCGCGCCCCTGCGCGCGGCGCGCCAGTCCCTGCGCGCGCACGCAGTGCTACTCAAGCCGCCTCTGGGCTCGCGACACGCCGCGCATAATGCCGCCGGGCGCCGGACGCGCATCCGTTTTTTCTTCGAAGCAGCCGAGGAGGAGGTAAAAATTCAACTTCGGATCCGAACGCCTTTCGTCTCCGGCCCCCTCGCCGCGGCTCATCCCCGCGTCGATTTAAATTGGGGAGCTTGGTAGTCGGATGCTGGCTGCACCCCGCGCGGGCGCAGGGCCTCTCGCAGGGCGCGCTCAATTCCTCCTTCGATTTAATCGGAGCCGCAATCAAGCCGCATCCACGACGGCGCGCAGGCGGCAGCCGCGTCGACTTCAGGCGCAAGGAGGTCCAATTGGCTGTTGGTAGTTCCTCGGGGGCCCCGTCAATCGGCGCGTTGTCAGAGTGGGCTTCCTAGGGCCTCCTTCGAAACGCCCGTGGCAAATTGGCACTGGACATCGGTCGCTCCTTGAAGCGAACTGGGGCGGGCTTGGCGAATGCTGTCTGTCGCTGCCTTGCAAGTCTCGCAGAGGACTGGGCAATGTCCCGGGCCATTTCGCTGTCCTGGTTTCGTCTTTGCCGATCTCGAGTCCCTCGCCCTCCGCCCCCGGTAGAACTTGGCGTCGTCGCCGGCCGCGGGGCCAACTTCAGCGCGGTGCGTTTTTATGCCGAGCGCTTCGCCCGCCCGCCCGCGCCTCCCCGCGCCCCGCTTTCTATCGCCGAAAAGACCTGCAGCTCGCGTCGCCGCTCGTGCCGCTCGACATCTCGGACGGGCGCGCCGCTCGCAGCCTGCCGCCCGCCCAGGGCGCGGCACGTCGCCCGCGAGGCCGCGGGGGGTCAATCCTCGAGGAGCGACGCGCTGCGCACCCTCAAAATTCCTGGCGCGTTCTTCCCCCCATCGCAGGCGGCGGCGGCGCGCGCGGGCCCCCCCGAGGCGCGAACGGGACACGCGCGCGCTAGCGCGCGAGGGCCCACGGGATGACCCTGCTTCGCTGGAGCGCCGATCGCGCGCGTTGGCTCGGGTCCTTCACGCGCCGCGCGTCTCCAGGCCCCGCCTGCGTGGGCCCCAGTGGCGCGCCCTCCCCGAGAAACTGGTCTCGCCGCTCAAAGTGATCGCTGAACGACGGGACTTGCAACGCGAAAGCAGCGCGCGCTGACGTTCTCGGGCAAGGCGGCCCCGAACTGCAAGTGCGCCGCGGCTGCAATCTTCCACTCGCCCCCTGCTGCCCATCGCGCCCCCTGCGGGGTCTGCGCAGCGCTCTCGCGTCGGCGTCGGGTGCCATCGGCGCCCCCCGTTGAACGAGCGAGGATCGCGAGCCCGACTGCGTTGGCCCAGCCGCCTGGGCCGCGAACAGCGGGGGCCCCTGCGCCCCGGCCCGCAGCGGGCCCCCCCCCCGCCGCCTATGTCGCGGCCCCATCAGCCCCCATCGTCGCGCGTGCAATCGGCGGTGGAGCGGGCGCAGTTCTGTCGGCGGCATCGCCGCGAGCTGCCCCGGCACTGGCGCCAGGGGAGCTGCGGGTGGTAGTTCGTTGATGAGGGGCCCGGCAGCCGCTTCCTCTCCTCGCGGCTCGGGGCGTAAAACCAGCGGAACTACAAATGTTAGGTGAACGATATTTGTTTCAATCTTCCCCAAGAGGTAACTGGCCGACTTCAGCGCAATCGGCCAACCGTTGTCGCCGCTCCCCGTCGCTCGCGCCCAGCCAGCTTCGCCGTCGCAGCTCTTTCGCCGCGGGCCGCGCAGTCTGTCGCGGGACTGGCGCTGCCTGCTGCGCATCACAAGGTTATTCTCGCAAGTGTCCCCACCGCTTTCCCGCCGATGGCCCAGTGGCCAAGATGGCGTAAGTTGCTGAATCCACCGCGCACTGTGGCAGTCGAATCCTAACTGCCCCGCCGTGGATTGGGCCGAGGCATAAGTGGCCCTTGCCGTTCGTCATCGAGTCGTCGGGGTGCAATGTGCTTCCTTTCGTGGAAGGCATGAGACATGGGAGCGTTTTCGTCCGTGTGTTTTGGGATCTGCATCGCGGCTTGCGCGTCTAGGCGTTGGAGAGATATTTGGGGCGCTGCGCGCGCTCTCATCATTTAACGCGTCCGCCGCGTCGTTGGTCTCGCGAGCGGCCCGGCCGAGCGCCCGGGAGAAAATGCCAATCATTTCCGCGCCCTTTCTGGGGGCAGTCGCCCCGTTCGCAGCCGGCGCGCCCTGCCGCGGCCCGCCCGCGTCGCCGCCGTCGCCCCCGCTGGCCGCGGTCGACAGGATGCGGGCGCAACGCGCGTCGAGCTCGGGCCGCGCCTGCCATCGCAGGTTCCGCGGGGCAAAAAAGAAAAACAGAGGGCGCCCGCGAGGGGGGCGGGGGGTCCTAGACCGTTTGGCCCTGCAGCCGGTCTGGCAGAAGGTTCGCCTGAGACTTCCTCGAGATCTATCGAGATATCCTGTCTCGCCTGAAGGCCAGCTGCATTTTTGGTCCGATCAGCGACGATCGCTTCTCAGAAAATTTACTAGAGTACATGTGGCCGCGCTCTCGCCTGAATGCCGGCGCCTTGGTTGGCCAGGGGGGAAGACCGTTCCTCTGTCGCGGGCGCGCCCAGGTGCACCTGGCCGCGCTCCTGCCTCAATGCCGGCAACATGTCTGGTCCGGGCACGCCTTGCCTGTTCTTTCGCCTCTGGAGTCGCCTCTTCACCTTTCCAGCTGGTGGCGCGTTTCTTGGTGGGATAATTGCGCGCGGCTTTTGTCGGCGGGGTCCGACGCCGATGCGATGGCAGTCGTGCGCCGTCGGACGCGCGGCTCAAATGTCTGCGCGCGAGGAGTGGGCGAGGGGCGAAGGTTTCGCGGCTGAGCAGGAGGCCTCGTGGCCGCGCGCGCGCCCGCGCGGCGCTGTGAAATTTGTCGGCAGCGGTGCGCGTCCAACCGGCAAGAAACGATCGCGTGCTCGTTGACATGTGGGCCTGGGTCGCGGCCGAGGCGCTGCTGGGCGGCGGCGCGCATCGCCGCGGAAATTCGAGCCAGGATATCGCGGCAGAGATCGCAATGGACATTTTGGGCTGGCTCGCAGCGGGGATCGACGCGGAGATTTTGGCATTGCGCGCCGCGGAAATCGCGGAGCCTGCGTTCTAGATCGCGGCAGGAATCGCCGCGGGGGGCGGGGGGCGGGGCCCAAATGTCGAAAGTGTCGGGGGCGTCCGGGGCCTTCGTGGGGCTTTGCGGGCCCCCGAGCTCGAGGCGACGCCGGCCGCGCCGAGGCCTGCCGGGACATTCGCTCGTCGGTCGCGCTCGCGCCCGCGCTCGCCGCCTCGGAGTCCAGCGGCAGCGCTGACGCCCAGACAGACAGGAGGGGCAGATGACGGGGCGTGGGCGGCCATGGATCGCACTCTGTTGAGGCCATGGCTGGCCGCGCAACCCAACTGGCGATAAATCCCGACCGCTGCCCGGCCGCGTTCTGAGATCGCAATGCGTTCGTGGTTGCGGTCATTGGCGGGGGCCTCAAGCTGGATGGATGACTTCGCGATGCCAGTCAAGATGGCGCCGGACTGCACTCATCCGAGTTGATGTGGCGCCAGAGGGAATCAAGCTACTTGTTGTTGGGGATGCGACGGCGCGTCGAGCCAGTGGCCACGTTGGGCGGGAGGAGGTCTTTCGGCAAGTAGCTTTCAAGCAACTCCACGCGCCTGTAAAACTCCACACTCCCCACCTCGCAGAGACGAAGCGTGACAATGTGCTCTTAGACACCATCTTTCAGCTTACCGCGCTGAATCCTGTCGCAATGCAGCTCGAGCTTCGACACTTTCCCGAAGAGCGTGCCAATGAACCCGGCGACGTTCTAGGCGATCTCCAGGGCACTCTGCTGCATGCGCTTGGAGGCGATCGCGGCGAGCTGCTAGAAGGACACCTCCGCGGCCTTCGTTAGCGAGCCATCCGTCGTGATCTGCGCTAGCGCCTCGCTCCTCATGTAATGCACCATCAGCGGGGCGACGGCAACGTCAATGGCAACTTGCACGCGCACCATGTCGATGTTTTCGTTCTTGACGGCGGATTTGTGCTCCACCTGCTTGTCGTCCTCGGGCTTCTCCTCCTTGCCCGACGTCGGGAGCTCAGAGAGGGCCGTGCCGAAACAAGTCGCCCAAGCAGGACGCTCATGATGAATGGTGTTCGCGTTCTGCGTCGCTGGCCGTCACGGGCGACAATCAGCAGCGCGACGAGGAGATGTTGAGACCGCATCGTCGTCAAAAACTTCAGCCCATCGATGCCGAGCGCGTGCAGCGCGTCGAAAGAGTTCGAGAGCTTTTTGCCGAGCCGAAGCGCCACGGCTTGCCAGACTCCACCACCAGACGGGGGTGTTCCACGAGGGCGGGAACTGGTGATTGAACCCGATGAGTGACCACCCTTGGAGCCTGGGTGGATTTGTGGCCCATGGGTACGCTCTGGATGGAGTCTTTCTCCACCGCGCGGGCGCGGCGCCCTGCTTATTTCAGCGCCGACTGCGTGTGGACCATGTCGCCAGAATCCAAAATCACGTCAGGGAACACCACGACCGCGGTTTGGAAAAATATCAAGAAAAGGCGCATGAAAAGCTGCTCACGCAGCCACCAGCATACGGCAGCAAGCCACCATTGCCCACGGAACGCGCGGGTGCGGGACCGAGGCGGCTTGAGCCAAAATGGCTACGGACCAATAAAAGGATAACAAAAGAGCGGAGGAGGAGGAGGAGGAGGAGGAGGAGGAGGAGGAGGAGGAGGAGGAGGAGAGCGAGGGAGGACCATTTTGGAACAGTGGGCCGCCTCCAGGCCCGGCGCCCGGACGCGGGGTGTATGATGTATGCTGAAGATGTGGCTAAGGAGCCCCGCGTGCGTGTTCGCCTGCATGTGCCCCGGGAGGCGTGTCCACCTCGCAGCCCGGCGCGCCCTGGACGGCCGTCGCCTTCGAAGAGCTGCCGATGACGCACCGGCGGCGCGGGTATTTCGGCTGAGGTCCTGCGGGACCGCGAATGGGTTAAGCATGGCCTTGCGTTTAGCTTGCTTGGGGCGGGGGGGCTCGCCTTGGAAGCGGTGGGTCCTGGTCCGCGGGGGGGGCGGGGGGGCGATTTCCACAGGCCTCGGTTGGAGAGGCGCCAAAACGCACCGAAGAACGGCGCGTGCGCCACCTTCGCCAGGAACAGGAGCAAGGGGAGGATGGGGATCAGGAGGATTATGGGAAGGCTGGTGAAGGGGAAGGGGAAGGAGGGGGACAACGAAGACGAAAAAGGGATCGGGTCCAGAAGTGTGGCCCGCGCTACAGCAAAAACGCCGTTCTGAACGACGGGAGCAAGGCATATCTCCAAAGGCCACAGCTCCAGCGGGAATACCAGGTTTGAAAAACCAAACGTGTTCCATGAAAATCCTGATATAAAACATCAAATGCTTGACAACGTGGACCTCGAACAGTAAGGGATTGCACGGTGGATGTGGAAGCTATCTTGTGCAAGCTAAGTGGTGTAGGCTATGCGGTGCAACCGATGTGGTGTAAACAATCACTTGTTCAATTTGAAGCAGTCCTCTCCACTGCTCGTTCAAACATCCCACCCTCCCACCCGCAACTTGGTCGCAATACCTCTTTAGACCGTGACGGTAAGTACCAAATGGCACTTGGCAGCGACACCGACAACGACTACGCAACACCGACGACGTCTCCAACGACTTCGACGACGACGAGAACGACAACGAAAACGACGACGACACCGACGACGACGACGCCGACGCCGACGACGACGACGATGACAACGACGACGACGCCGGCGACGACGGCGACGCCGACGACGACGAAGACGACGACGACGTCACCAACGAAGACGACGACGACGAGGGAGGAGGGAGGACGACGACGGCGGCAACGACGACAACGACGAGGGAGGAGGGAGGTCAGCGACGACGCGAACGACGAAGAAGGAGGGAGGACGGCGACGACAACGACGATGGAGGCGACGACGACGACAACGACGACGACGCCGACGCCGACGCCGACGACGATGATAACGACGACGACGCCGAAGACGACGACGATGACAACGAAGACAACGACGAGGGAGGAGGGAGGACGACGACGACGACGACAACGACGAGGGAGGAGGGAGGACAGCGACGACGCGAACGACGAAGAAGGAGGGAGGACGGCGACGACAACGACTATGGAAGAGGGAAGACGACGACGACAACAACAACGAAACGCTGACGGAGACGACGAGGGAAAAAGGACGACCACGGCGACAACAACGACGGAAACGACGACGACGCCAAGACGACGACGACAAGGAAAGACAGAGGACGACGACGGCGACGACGACGACGAGGGAGGAGAGAGGACGGCGACGACGACGACGACGACGACACAACAGCGCGCGCGCACGCTTTTGTTGAAAATCCGTGTTGCGAAACCCTGTGTTTTCGTATACTTTTTGGACACTCGATTTTGAAATCCTTCCGAAACCGAAGGTTTTTGAAATATTGCGGCATGCGCGCATGCGCGCGCGACGGCGCGCGCGTGCGCACATCGTCTTATTTCTGTTGCAGAGGATTCTCGCGACGGCACGCGCGCGAGGGCGTTCGAAAGATTTCGACATGCGCGCGCGCAAAGCCCGCATGGTAGTATTTCTTGCAAGAATTGAGAAACCTTGGTTTTCTTAAGATTTCGCAAGAACGCGCGTGTAAGTATAATTCGCAAATCAGTGTTGCGAAACCTTGTATGTCATTTGGGAACTCGATTTTGAAATCCTTCCGAAACAGGTTTTTGAAGGATTTCGGCATGCGCGCGCGACGACTCGCACGTGTGCCCTTCGTCCAATTTTTGCACGGGATTCTTGAAAACTTATGATGTTTGATCAACGGGTGTGCGCGCATACTGTTTGTTGCAAAGGATGGCGGGGGGGAGTGATACCGGCCTGGCTGGGATAGTATGACTTCGCAGGTAGGATGGACGAATGTGCAGAACAAATATGAAATCGCAATACCTCAGGGGGGACTGGTAACTCCGGGGAGGGGGGGTAGAGTCTATTCTTCGTTTAGCAATCACTCGTTCAATTTGAAGCTGTCCTCTCCACTGCTCGTGCAAACCTTCCACCCTCCCACCCGCAACTTGGTCGCAAGACCTCTTAAGACCGTGACGGTAAGTACAAAATGGCACTTGGCAACGACACCGACGCCGACGACGAAAGCGACAACGACGACGACGACGACCGCGCCGACAACGACTACGACGACGGCGACGACGTCTCCAACGACTTCGACGACGCCGACGACGTCGACCACGACACCGGCGACGACGACGACGACGCCGACGCCGCCGACGACGACGACGATGACAACGACGACGAAGACGACGCCGACGACGACGACAACGACGTCGACGCCGACGACGGCGACGACGACGAAGACGACGACGACGTCCCCAATGAAGATGACGACGACGACGCGGGAGGAGGGAGGACGACGACGGCGACGACGACGATGACGACAACGACGAGGGAGGAGGGAGGACGGCGACGACGCGAACGACGAAGGAGGGAGGACGGCGACGACGACGACGACAACGACGATGGAGGAGGGAAGACGACGACGACGACGACGACGACGACGACGACGGCGACGAAATTGGAGGGACAACGACGAAACGCCGACGAAGACGACGAGGGAGGAAGGACGACCACGGCGACAACGACGTCGGAAACGACGACGACGCCAAGACGACGACGACGAGGAAAGACAGAGGACGACGACGGCGACGACGACGACGACGACGAGGGAGGAGAGAGGACGGCGACGACGACGACGACGCAAGAGCGCGCGCACGCTTTTGTTGAAAATCCGTGTTGCGAAACCCTGTGTTTTCGTATGCTTTTTGGACACTCGATTTTGAAATCCTTCCGAAACCGAAGGTTTTTGAAAGATTGCGGCATGCGCGCGCGACGGCGCGCGCGTGCGCACTTCGTCTTTTTTTGCAGAGGGTTCTCGCGACGGCACGCGCGCAAGGGCGTTCGAAAAATTTCGACATGCGCGCGCGAAGCCCGTTTGGTAGTATTTCTTGAAAATGTCGAGAAACCTATGGATGTCTTAAGATTTCGCAAGAGCGCGCGCGTACGTTCTTTTAGCAAATCAGTGTTGCGAAACCCTGTGTTTTTGAAAACTCGATTTTGAAACCCTTCCGAACCCGAATGTTTTTGAAGGATTTCGGCATGCGCGCGCGACGACTCGCACGTGTGCCCTTCGTCCAATTTTTGCACGGGATTCTTGAAAACTTATGATGTTTTGATCAACGGGTGTGCGCGCATACTATTTGTTGCAAAGGATGGCGGGGGGGAGTGATACCGGCCTGGCTGGGATATTATGACTTCGCAGGTAGGATGGACGAATGTGCAGAACAAATATTAAATCGCAATGCTCCAGGGGGGACCGTTAACTCCGGGGAGGGGGGGTAGAGTCGATTCTTCGTTTAGCCACCTTGACTGTCTTGACGCTGTCCTCTCCACTGCTCGTGTAAACATCCCACCCTCCCACCCGCAACTTGGTCGCAATACCTCTTTAGACCGTGACGGTAAGTACCAAAAGGCACTTGGCAGCGACACCGACGCCGACGACGACAACGACAACGACGACGACGACGCAGCTGCCGACAACGACTACGACGACGGCGACGACGTCTCCAACGACTTCGACGACGCCGACGTCGACCACGACGACGACGACACCGACGACGACGACGCCGGCGACGCCGACGAGGATGACAACGCCGACGATGACGACGACCACGCCGACGCCGACGCCGGCGACGCCGACGCCGACGACGACGACGATGACGACGAAGACGACGAAGACGACGACGACCACGAAGTCGCCAACGACGGCGACGACGACGAGGGAGGAGGGAGGACGACGACGACGGCGACGACGACGACAACGACGAGGGAGGAGGGAGGACGGCGACGACGCGAACGACGAAGAAGGAGGGAGAAGGGCTACGTCGATGACGACAACGACGAGGGAGGACGGACGACGACGACAACGACGACGACGACGGCGACAAAATAGGAGGGAAGACGACGACACGCCGACGACGGACGACGACGACGACGAGGGAGGAGGAAGGACGACCACGGCGACAACGACAACGGAAACGACGACGACGCCAAAGAGGACGACGACGACGATGAGGAAAGACAGAGGACGGCGACGGCGACGACGACGACGACGAGGGAGGAGGGCGGACGGCGACGACGACGACGACGACACAACAGCGCGCGCACGCTTTTGTTGAAAATCCGTGTTGCGAAACCCTGTGTTTTTTGTATGTTGTTTGGGCGCTCGATTTTGAAGTCCTTCCGAAACCGAAGGTTTTTGAATAATTTCGGCATGCGCGCGCGACGACGCGCGCGCGTGCACTTCGTCCCATTTTGTGCAGAGGATTCTCGCGACGGCACGCGCGCAAGTGCGTTCGAAAGAATTCGACATGCGCGCGCGAAGCCCGTTTAGTAGTAATTTCTTGAAAACATTGAAAACCCTATGGTTCTCTCAAGATTTCGCAAGAGCGCGCGCGTAAGCTTTTTTAGAACATCAATGTTGCAAAACCTTGTGTTTTTGTCATTTGGGAACTCGATTTTGAAATCCTTCCGAAACCATGAATTTTTGAAGGATCCGGCATGCGCGCGCGACGACGCGCGCGTGTGCACTTCGTCAAATTTTTGCAAGGACAGGGCAGGAAGTCTGCGTGCCGGCTCCGGTAGCCGGAGCGGTCCCCTGAGGGGCAGACGCGCGCATGGCAATTAGGAAAATGCATCAAGTGAAACGCGTGCATGGAAGGCCGCTCACGCATCCAACGAATCTCTCCATCTCAGACGAGTGTGCGCGCATCGTATTTTTTGCAAAGGGTGGCGGGGGGGAGTGATACCGGCCTGGCTGGGATAGTATGAACTCACAGGTAGGATGCACGAGTGTGCGTCATGAATTTGAAATCACAATGCCCCAGGGGGGGGAGAGAGTCTATTCTTCATTAAGAAAGGAGAATAAAGGAGAATATATGTGGTGTAATCTGTGTGGTGCCCATGCTGTGCAAATTAAAATGTGTAAGCCGTGTAAGCTGCGCGGTGCAATCTGTGATGCGAGCCGTGTGGTGCAAGCTGTGCGGTGCAATCTAGGCGGTAACATCTACAGTGCCGTTTTTACTGCATGCTCCGCGTGCGGATCATGTCTGAAACATGCAGGGATTCAGTATTGAAAACAGCGATGAGTGCATGCAGCAACTCATTCATAAATGGACCATGTATCAAAAATCCGATATGTTTAGACATCCCATGCATTACAAACTGCCCTGTAGGTGGCGCAATAGATGCGGCCGCCCAGCGCACGAGGCGCCCACGAGGCGCCCGCGGGCGGGCACCGAGCGAAGCCTCGGCACTCCCACCCACCCGGCGCACGAGACGGCCACCGGGCACCCACGGACGAGCCTCGGGCGAGAAACCTCCGAAGAAACACGAGGCGTCCACGAGGCGCCCCCGAGGCGCCCACGAGGAGCGCCCACGGGTGGGCACAAGTGAAGGGGGCCCAGGGACACACAAACGAATACACACAAATAACCAGATTCCCTATATTTTCACATATTTTCTGGGTTTCTGTCTTCCCCCTCACAGAGGATCAGTTGGTGGATAAATGTACTCAAATGGTCACATACAAGTCTTCTAAGATGTCAGACATCCTGGGTATTGTAAACAAAGAGTCGACACAGCAGAAAAACAAAGTCTGGAACGAATTGGCGCGAAAATTTGCTATCACGTTTATCACCACACTGCCAGTGATTTTCTGAAGCAGCATGAAAAGCAGGCATTGCGACTCGCCCAGAAAAAGGAAAAGGTAGAGAAGGCGAAGCAGCAGTTGCAGCACATGGACGGAAAGGAGGTGGCACTCCGGCTGTCCATGGAACATCATTTTGCGTTGCATTCGAAAGGAAAGCCCAAAGACGTGGCACACCCGAACAACATGACCTCGATCACCCAGATGCTGATCAAAGAGACCAACATTCAATGCAAATTGCCAAAAGACGTACGGCCCTCCGCGTCAGCACCACCGACTCCGTCGAAGGGGCGCGGAAAGGGCAAGACTAGCAGTGGCGGCAAATTGAACGACTGGCGACCTCCCAAAGGTGGCGGCAAAGGGCGGTCCGTTGGCAAAAGCTCGGCGGACACCTTTAAAGGCAAAGGCAGAGGCAAGAGTTACGGCAAGGACCGCGGCTACGGCAAGGGCAAGGGCAAGACGTCCACCTCCTACGACCAGAACGCCCTGAGCAGCTACGAGGGCTCGAAGGGTCGTGGGAGGGGCCGTGGACGAGGGAGAGGACGAGGCCGGGGCAAGGGCAAGGGCAAGGGCAAAGGCAGAGCCTGGCCCGAGGCATCTCTGGCCATCGACCTCGATACGAGCCAATCCACAGCGTGGAGCACTGCATACGAATCCTTCTACGGAAGCTTTCCGTTTCACATCTTCGCCATTGGGTTCAGGCCAGAGGGGTTTTCGATTTCGCAGGAGTCAGCCCTAGCATCATGACCTTCCTCGG
Organism: Prorocentrum cordatum; assembly: GCA_963575745.1. NCBI lineage: Eukaryota > Dinophyceae > Prorocentrales > Prorocentraceae > Prorocentrum > Prorocentrum cordatum. The sequence continues at coordinate 239,795 of CAUYUJ010022248.1, forward strand.
CACCACTGGCGGTAAATTCACTATTAGCCCGACTTTTTCGGAATACCGTAGTAATACTGGTTGGAATCGGTTCGAAAGATCCGTCTTGGTCAACGCTTACTTCAAAATGCAAAATCAACTAGAAGATCCTGCGTCTGCCCAAGATACGAGTCTTCGTTTCCTCGAGCCCGCGTGGGACGACGACCGAGGCTTCGCAGATGATCGGCATCTCCTCGTCGGTTCACGGCGTCGCCGGCTACACGCCGACACATTTTCTGGTCGAGAGGCGAACCTGTTCAGAGCGATGGCTAAGAAGACTTGGATGCCAAAGCTACACAATGGTCAGGATTATGCTTATCCAGATGTCGTGAACGGATGGTTGAAAGATCTGAAAACAACAGTTTTTGATGCCATAGCGCCGTATCCACCGAACGACGGGGGCATCAGGTATCGCTCAAATGTACGAGATCACCGACCCCTGAGAGCCCTCCGAGAAAAGCCGCACCTTTTACATATTGGTCCCTCTGACAAGTTCCAGGCCTTGATCGTGCAGAACGTGTTCAAATAAATATTGGACATGAGAGCACATCTCGCCGACGAGACTTTCTACCAACCCCTCCTTGACCCTGATCACGAAAGAGCCGCCCCTACAGAATGGAATTACAGATTCGAACGTGTTGGGCCTTGGCTGAAAGACCACTCCGGCATACCAGGGATTTGGGCGCATCGCATCTTCTACTTCATTTTTGGTGGCTGGGCGACCCTCTTGCGGGATATCCAGACAGGCGTGACGCCTTTCTTCTACGCCAAGTTTCAAGGCACGTACAAGCTACACAAGCAGAAGGATATCGATATGAAGCGCATGCGCTCCCTGAAACAATACCCCACGGAGACGATACCGGTGCGACCCATTATTAATTCCGTGGGGGATTGGAGGAAACCCGCAGCGTTTTGGATAGCGCAGCTCCTGCAACCCATAGTGGAAGTACTACCTGGAGTTACTTGCAGCTCCAAACAGACCATCCATGCGTATGAGCGTCTTGAGGTTCCTCCGGAGTCGGTGCTGGTCGAGTTCGACATCAAATACTTCTTTCTGAAAATGAGCGTGGATTTCTGCGTCCAGGCAGCGTCGTGGGCAATTCATGTGTATGCTCCCCACGTCAACGGCCCTATCAAAGATCTGATCTTGTGCATCTTACATCATCGGTTGGACCATAATTATTCCAGATTCGACGGTTTGCCATTCCGCCAAGGACGCAGCGGGGCAATGGGATTAGCTTACGCCCCCCAGGTAGCAGCCATGAGCGCTTATTACTACGAACAGCATCGTGGCATCCAAGAGCACCCAGGCATCTTGACAAAATCGTGGTCGAGATACCTCGATGACAGATTGCTCGCATGGGTTGGTTCCGACAGGGAGCTGTGACGACTCGAAGCCCTCCTGAATACCCCATGCTGCATTCCGCTAGGTCAATGCCACTTTGTGTATAAATTCGCCACGTCCCGGTCTAAGGCTGTGTTTTTGGACCTCCAGTTTAGCAAAACTGGGAGGTGGGTCCATTCGGGGATCCTGGACTCTTCTCTGTACTGTAAGCCTAGCAACCCTCACGCGTACATCCCCCAGAGTAGCCATCATGCCCCTGCTTTGGCCATTTCGTGGATACGACAGGAAGCAAAACGTCGTATCACTCACAATGCCGATGCTTCGCGGGCCATGGCCGATTTAGCACAATTCGGCCAGCTAATTATATCCAGGGGCTACTCGGGACAACAGTGGCGCCGGGCCATTCGAGGGCTCGACCCTTCGAACCGTATGCTGTATCTAGGCTTGCACGCTCAGGTGGAGGCGCGGACTTCGGACACTGAGCAGGCACGTGTGCTTACATTAGTGCTCCCACACCACAGACAGGCGTGGAGTAGGGTGAAACAGTGCGTTTCCATCACAGCACACGTACAGAGACATCTTACGGCCCAGTCAGTCAGATTTGCTTGTACCAATAGCCGTACCATAATTTCACACATTCGCGGGTAGGTTGGTCGGGGAATGTGGTGGACCATATAAGCTTAAACATTACATAACCATTTTAGGGTTCATTTCCTGAAGACGCCGTGAAGGCAGAAAGCTTGTAGAACCCAAGCTGCTCAGAATATCCGTCATTGTACCCAGCAGCGCTTTGAAAGCAGAATTCTGGATATCACGATTTCTTGAGCAGCTCGATTTGTGCTTGAGCCAGGCTGTGTACTGAGCGCGAGCAAAAAGACGGGCAGGCGAAGGAGTGCAGTTGCAGATTGAATTCCTTATTATTATTATTATTATTATTATTATTCTTACTCTTATTATTATTATTATTATTATTATTCTTATTGAGGCGGCGCAATAGCTGCGGCCGCCCAGCGCACGAGGCGCCCACGAGGCGCCCACGAGGCGCCCGCGGGCGGGCATCGAGCGAAGCCTCGGCACGCCCACCCGGCGCACGAGACGGCCACCGGGCACCCACGGGCGAGCCTCGGGCGAGAAACCTCCGAAGAACCACGAGCCACCAGGCACCCACGGGCGAGCATCCGGCGACACCTCCGAAGAACAACCCAGCGCCCACGAGGCGCCGACGAAGCGCCCACGAGGAGCGCCCACGGGTGGGCACAAGTGAAGGGGCCCAGGGACACACAAATAAAAACACACAAATGACCAGATTCCCCATGTTTTCCCATATCTTCTGGGTTTCTGTTTTCCCCCCGCTTCCCATATTTTCCCATATTTTCTGGGGAATCGACGATTACTTGTGTCTGTGTGATTTTTCCCTCCTGAGCAAGGCGAAGCCACGGTACGCCCGCCCACCACGAAGCGCGCACCAACCGGGCTCCGGCCGGGAAGCTGGCACACCCAGGCCTGGCGAGAGCAAGCACTGGCTTGTGGAATGCTGACGTCGTGTGTGTGTGGGAGAGGGGCGGGGGGCCAACATGAGGTGCCCGGCGCCTCCTGTGGGCTCGCCACCCCTGGGTCCCAACGATGCACGGCCAGAACGATCCGTGCAACAGCATGCTGACACTCGTCCGCCCCTTCTCCTCCTTCTCCTCCTGCTCCCACATCTCCTCCGCGCTCCTGATCTGCATTGGCCCCATCCTGCTCCTGCCGCTGACCCTGCCGCTGCGTATGATCCCCACTCCTTTCTGAAAACCTTGGACCTGTATCGCCCGTGATGTCAGCTCCTGGCTGTCGCTCAGTTAACTGAAGGCCGACATTGGCGACGTCGCTTCGAGGGTCTCCGGAGTCACGATTGTGCGACCACCCCGATCCCCCCCCCCTCCTTCGCCTCAGCCATCCCCCTTCATCCTTCGCCTCCACATCTGCCTCCTCCTCCTCCTCTTCCTCCACCTCTTTGTTCTCCTCTTTCCCCCTCCTTCCTCCTGCCTCCCTCTTTCCCGTGCCCACCCCTCATCCTGGCTCTATCGTCCCCCTTCTCTCCCCGAATGGCCAAGGGCCGCGACGCTGGAATACTGCATTGACCTATCGTGTGCGCCTTCCACTCGCTCTGGTCGAACCATAGCCGTCGCGCTCTCGCGGTGGGAGGCATCCGCGGCGCCTTCTCAGCTGTGACCGTTAGCCGCTGGTAGGCGGCCACGGCCTGCGGAGCAGGACGGAGGTAACAGAAAGGAGGAGGCGAACAGGGGCACTAGATGTGGGCATATATGGATGGGGCTACACATGGCAAGCAAGGGTCCAATGCAGTACAGGTGCAGAACGATATGGGCACTCACGCGTGCAGATCTACTATCGCCCCCTCCCCCCCAACTGCGAATAATAATGAGAGGGCGGCGGGCTCGTCGGCACGCTGCGAGGCTTTGAGGAAACCCGCGGTCGGCGCAGTGTTTGTTGTTCGTCGCTGCTGGTGCTGTTATCTTTGCTGTTGCTCTTGGTGTTGGTGTTGTTGTTGGCGGTGGTGTTGCTGGCGTTGTTGTTGGCGTTGTTGTCGTTGCTGTGGTTGTTGTTTTTCTTATTCGCTGTTGCCGTTGCTGGTGCTGATGATAATCTCTCGTTCTTGACCGGTAATTATTGTTGCCCCCCCCCCACCCGTGCACATTGTGATTCTCAATTGGAGCGCCCCCGTGGGGCTCGCACCATGTTCTTTCATCTGGGAAGGTCATCGTGCTCAAACTGCGCTGTTGGAACCCGGCTAAACGACAACGGCTCACGCCTGATACTGCTTCCTCACACTGAATTCCGAACTGCGTTTTCGCGTGGGACTCCCCCACGATGAATGCAGGAATCGCGCTCTCGCAGGGGACCCCTCGACATGTATTCAAACGCCGCGCCCTCGACACTCAATAATCATGCTTTCGCTCTGGCAATTCTCACTGTTTACTTGGGAATCGCGTTATCGCTCGAATCTCCTCGCGATTCATGTAGGACACACGCTTCCGCAACCCGCCTGCTCGACCTAGCCGCGTGGGCCCGCCTCCACGACGCGCCCGCTGGGGTCTCCCGCCCGATCTGCCCGTCTGGTTCTGCCACGCGCTTTCTGCTCTTAGCCCCCATCCTGCTAATTTCTCTCGTGTTCCATCCCTCCCCCATCCCCTTCCATCCGTTTTCTGTTCCCCTGATTCAGGGGCTGCGCTAGCTTCGAATGAGAAATCCGGTAGAATTACCCCCAAGGAGGTAATTACGATCGAAGACGAAGAGGGCGGGTGGGGAGGGTTTGAACTATATGCGTTGAAAGGGGCGCGAGCAGATCGGATCGAACAGTTTTACCATTCATAATGTTGATGTTGCTGCTGTTGTGTTGATGCTCGTTTTCGTAATGCGGCGAGCCATACACACGCTGGGGCGCGTGCGCGCGCGAGGGAGTAAATTGGGAATGCAGCGGCGGGCAAAAGCAGCTGCGCGGAGCAAGCCTGCGAGCTCGGTTAAGGCCGCGGCGAGGACCTCTGCCAAGAGTGGGCGCGGGATGGGAAGGGGCGGGCACCGCGTGGCTGTCGCGATGCGTGGCATGGGGGAGACACTGACAGGACATTTCATCACATTGCCCAATGTTACGGGCTTCTTGAAGAGTACTCGGGCGCGGCTCCATCCTGGCGTCGTTCTACGCGATGCGGTTAAAACAACAAACATGAAAAATTGCACTCGGCGCATCAATTTCACGTTGGAAATGAACTTGGCCCTGAGCGAACGCGAAAGAATGTCGCCACGAGGCTGCCAACCAATGGCCAGCGCACCGACAGGGACGCACCTTTCACACACACACACAGCGCCCAACACGACATGAAGCCAACGCGTGCTGAGTTGGAGCGTCGGAAGGCATGGGGCTCGAGATGCAACTGGGCTTCCACGCTGCTATTGTGCGTTCTTCCTGTCGGCAATGCGGAGCTCGCCATGCGTGCGCCGCCGCGCGCGTGCGCCTTGAATTTGCAAGCGCAGCGCGCAAGTGGCAAACCCATGAGGACTTTGCCATCTAGAACTCGCGATGTAAGTGCCGCCGCACGCGCGCTGCATGAGACAACGCGGCGAACATGCGGGAAACGTCTGTCGGGTTTTGAATCAAAGCGGCGAGCTCAGGACGCGCGTGGGCCCCCAAATAAGCGCGGCCATGTTTCCACTTTGACGGCGCGGACCACTCCGTGCTATCGCCGCCGCGGAAGCGCGCCTTGCGCCCGGCCGTCGCGCGCCCATGCAAAGCTGCGCCAATGGTCATGCGGTCGCAATCCGGTCTCCAAGAAAGCGCAGTGATCCATCTTGTCGGCAACGCAGGGCTCGCCCTAAAAAGGTTTCGCGTCCGCTCGCGGACTGCGCGCGGCAGCAAGGTGCGCGCGAGGGGGCCGCGCGCTAAGTCGGCCCGAATTGCGCGCGCCAGTGTTTCGCGCAAATATCGCGGCCAATATTGCCATTCATGCTTTTGGACATTGCAAGGCTCGCCGCGCAAAATTCGTAGCGCTAACGCGCCGTGTAGCAGACGCCGCGATCGCCTGGTGAACACCGCATGTGGAACATGAGATCCAAGTGGCGCGCGCTGCAGAGTCGCGGGGGCTTCTGGCCCAACGCGGAGCTGCCTGCGCTTCGACAGTGCTCGGCGGAGAAAGCGCGTGCATAAGCGCATCGCGCGCGCAACCTGCCGGGCGCGCCACAACTGGGGCAAGCGAGACGCAGCGCGAACTTCCAACTGGGACATGCCAATACGCAGGAAACAACGCTAGGTGCACGCAACGTCGCTAGATCAAACCAGCAACGCGCTTAAGTTCATGCTCTTGAACAGCGCGAGAAACATGCAACGGGCGCACTGATCACTAGCTATTTCAAATGCAATCATACAGATCATACAGGAACACTACGTTTGCCTGGACCCTCGGGGCGCGATGACCAAGCCTGGGGCAAGTTTTTCCGAAACCTTGCATGGCCTAGTCGCTCACCGCCTCTTGATATATCTCGCCTCCCGCTGCGCCATCCAAATCTTCTCCTCCGCATCCACCTCCTCCCTCTTCGGCGGCCAGCTCATCAATCCCACTCCTGAGTCTACCTGGACTGACCCGAGCTTGGGCTTGACGGCTGCTTCGCTTGTCTGTTCCACTGCATGCTGCTGCGCCGTTCTGATCAGGGCAATTCGCCTGGCGATAGTTCCTGGATGGGCTGGCGCGGGTTTGTGGCGCGCCCGAGAAAGATGCGGCGGGGCCCCCAGCGGGCCCTGTTTCCTGCTTCTTCAACTGCTTTCTAGCTTCTTATTTTGCTCATGTTGAAGGGCGGGGGGTGGGGGCGCGAGCCGCGCCGGACCTGCCAGTTGGCCTCCAAGATGTTGCCAAATCAGGGGGCGAAGGCCCCTTTGTTTCAAGAGGGCCGGCGCCGCGCGTGTATCCCGATATGCAAAGCTTCGCCCCTATACTTCCCAGCGGCTTTTGTAAACTTATGCAGGTGCCAGAACGCTGCAATGATTGCGCCACCTTCCATCGAGACAAAATGTTGCTCTAGAACCAATATACAATCCAACGCGCCCCGACAACTGTCGGGTCCAAGCGACTTCCGGCTCCGTCCTTTTGCACATCGAGAAAGCGAGCGCTCCTTCTCAACTCGGGCGGCAACCTGCGTCATACTGGGAATATGCGGCGCAATATCTCATCAGAGTGGCAGACAACTCGTCTTTGCCGATATCAATGAAAGAGGTTTTGTTGTCCATGCAATGGTTGCAAATTGCGTCAGCTAGACTGTTGTACTCGGGCGGTCTCCATGCGATGAGCGGTCAGAAACAGTAGCGGCAAGTGAACCCAACGTCCAAGATGGACAAAACGTCGTTCATCGCAGGCTTGACCAAACCATCTCAGTTGTCGCTGTTGTTCTGCGACTGCCATGACATGATGTCAGCAATGATCTGGGTATCCACAGCCACCTCAACTTGCTTGCAATCTTTGCCCCAAACTGTATCCAACTCATGCAGAGGAAGCAGACACTCGATGTCTGGCACAGGATCCTTGGGCGTAGCAGCGCCAGAAACACGCGGCAGCATGCCATCATAACGCGATTCTTCAAACTTCCGCTTCGCCAGCGCGAGCTCCGCGAAGTCCGTCTGGGTTGGCCGCCATCCGGACTTTGTCACTCCACTCTTCTGCTACCTCCACTGCGGGCCATGAGACTACGCGAACCTATGTTCAAACTGCCGTCGTAACCCTGGCCGCGCTTGAACTGCGCCGTCATCCAGCCTCTGTCTCTCAGCCCCTGCTTTGGCGAGCGGCCGCCGTGCCTGGCCCGTGGCCCCACGGACGGCGGCCAAGAAAAGTCCCGGAAGGCATGGCCATTCACGGCCGCGAACGCCCTCCTCGGCAGAGAAAGGGTGCTGCACTTTCGGTTCCACTCCCTCGCGCGTCGGGATGTTCTTTCGGAGTGCTGGCTGCTTCTTTCGTTCGGCGCCCGTCGCAGTCGCGATGCCGAGCTCGGTATCCCCCGCACACCTCAGAGCATCTTCGGGTAAAGGCTCAGACATTGGCAGTATACGCCTGCGGCGTACACAGCCGAAACTCGACACGTCCAGCGCCATGCGCCCAATGTCGCGCTGACCCCGCCAGGGCGTTTAAGACAGCGCTGATTGGTATAATCGATCGCCTCTGCCTTGGTTAACCGATGGTTGAAGCAGTGCTGGGTCGACGCTGTCTTGTCGATGGACACGCCCAGCGGATTGGCGACATCACTGGTCTGGTACTGCACCATGGTCCCGTTGATTTGAGGAAGTATCCCCGGCGACTGATCGGCAGCAGAGCCCGCAGTAAACACTACGAGCGAGGAGGGTTTCCACTGCCAGCGTGGCCTGCCGATGAAGTCCGTCAACTCGGCAACCATGCGTTGAAGCGTCGCGATTGATTCGACGAAAAGCCACACGTTGTCTGCAACTTTCACAAGGGATAAACACAAACAATAACTTTCGCATAGCGTGAATTCTTTGCGAGCCTCCTGCCACCTATGATGTAGAGGGCGTGATGCACGATCACATGTCAGATTGAAGTTGGCACCTGCGTCAACGCGGCCCTTCCCACAAGCCCTCTGCAAATTAAGCGGCCAAGTGCGGCCCACATCCAGTATCTCCATGACCCCGCTGAGGTCGAAAAAATCATGCATGACTGCGCGAACGAAGGCCACGTTCACTCCAGCATCCTGCAAGGCCCAATCGACGCCCTGACGCCTGACTTCGTCAAGGGAGTTTCTCAAATCCTGCTCTCCAATGTCAAAGAGAAAACCCGAACGATCAACAATAGCGACGGCCTCGAAGACGCACGCGATCGCGTCGTCCGTGGATGCACTCTTGGAGTAAGCGAGCGATGGGATGTTGAATGGCTCAGAGCTCCAGGAGATCCCTGACAATAAACACAACACGTATATTTTCAATCATACAAGATGTATCCCAACCCATCTGAAGTCAGAAAAAACTGCCACGGAGGCTTCCTTCGGGATGCTCCTGTGGATCTTGGTTCGCCATGGTACCGGGACTTCCAAAGAACCTTCGAAACGAGACCTGAAGAGCTTGAACACATGAACCAAACAAGGAGCCTGCAAACTCTTAACACACGCTCGGCGGGCTGTCGCCGATATCTCGTTGTATCATCCCGTAAGCGGGCAAGACCACCCAAGAAATCGCAAAACTCATCTCGTGCAAGATGGAGTCCGTGATGGACCAATACGATGGACCAGTTAGATTTCACGATTGCCGAAGATGGCTCGGACATGGCCGGGGATGCTCCAACAGTGCCCCAAATATGGCACAACCTAGCTCAATCTGTCTCAGCCTGGTTGCCAGATATTTCCCATCAGCCCCAAGGCCGCACCAGGACCTCTCAAAACGGCTATGGGGCCTCCCCAGGAGGTCAAATTCTTCCAAACATTCCCAACCCTCCTTGGTTGGGTATTCGTTTTGAATAGAGCAGTGTGGTCTCCACTCCTTCCCGCCTTCCCGCCTCCCTCTTGCCTCTTCCTGTCTTGCCTGCGGAGGGCTGCGATCTGTGAAACTGTCGCCACTTTCGAGGCCTGCTGGGGGGCCCAGCACAGTGACGCCACACGCAGATTCAAATTAGACCTCGCCATCCCTGGGAGGGCTGCGATCTGTGAAACTGTCGCCACTTTCGAGGCCTGCTGGGGGGCCCAGCACAGTGACGCCACACGCAGATTCAAATTAGACCTCGCCATCCCTGGGGGGCTGCAATCTGTGAAACTGTCGCCACTTTCGAGGCCTGCTGGGGGGCCCAGCACAGTGACGCCACACGCAGATTCAAATCAGACCTCGTCATCCCTGGGGGGCTGCGATCTGTGAAACTGTCGCCACTTTCGAGGCCTGCTGGGGGGCCCAGCACAGTGACGCCACACGCAGATTCAAATTAGCCCTCGCCATCCCTGGGGGGCTGCGATCTGTGAAACTGTCGCCACTTTCGAGGCCTGCTGGGGGGCGCACACTCACAGATTCAAATTAGACCTCGCCATCCTGGGGGGCTGCGATCTGTGAAACTGTCGCCACTTTCGAGGCCTGCTGGGGGGCCCAGCACAGTGACGCCACACGCAGATTCAAATTAGACCTCGCCATCCCTGGGGGGCTGCGATCTGTGAAACTGTCGCCACTTTCGAGGCCTGCTGGCCATCCCTGGGGCCCTGTGAAACTGCACAGGCCTGACGCAGTGACACACGCAGATTCAAGTTAGACCTCGCCATCCCTGGGGGGCTGCGATCTGTGAAACTGTCGCCACTTTCGAGGCCTGCTGGGGGGGCCCAGCACAGTGACGCCACACGCAGATTCAAATTAGACCTCGCCATCCCTGGGGGGCTGCAATATGTGAAACTGTCGCCACTTTCGAGGCCTGCTGGGGGCCCAGCACAGTGACGCCACACGCAGACCCAAATTAGACCTCGCCATCCCTGGGGGGTGAAACTGTCGCCACTTTCGAGGGTGCTGGGGGGCCCAGCACAGTGACTTCAAATGGTCGCCATCCCTGGGGGGCTGCGATCTGTGAAACTGTCGCCACTTTCGAGGCCTGCTGGGGCCCAGCACAGAGGGCGACGCGCGGATTCAAATTAGACCTCGCCATCCCTGGGGGGCTGCGATCTGTGAAACTGTCGCCACTTTCGAGGCCTGCTGGGGGGGGCCCAGCACAGTGACGCCACGCGCGGACCCAAATTAGACCTCGCCATCCCTGGGGGGCTGCGATCTGTGAAACTGTCGCCACTTTCGAGGCCTGCTGGGGGGCCCAGCACAGTGACGCCACGCGCGGACCGCAAATTAGACCTCGCCATCCCTGGGGCTTCGATCTGTGAAACTGTCGCCACTTTCTAGGCCTGCTGGGGGGGCCCAGCACAGTGACGCCACACGCAGATTCAATCAGACCTCGCCATCCTGGGGGCTTCGATCTTGTAACTGTCCGCACTTTCGATTCTTTGCCGGGGGGCCCAGCACAGTGACGCCACGCAGATTCAAATTAGACCTCGCCATCCCTGGGGGGCTGCGATCTGTGAAACTGTCGCCACTTTCGAGGCCTGCTGGGGGGCCCAGCACAGTGACGCCACACGCAGACCCAAATTAGACCTCGCCATCCCTGGGGGGCTGCAATCTGTGAAACTGTCGCCACTTTCGAGGCCTGCTGGGGGGGCCCAGCACAGTGACGCGCTACGCGGATCCACAATAGACCTCCGTATCCTTGGGCCGGAGGGGCTGCGGGTCAGGAGGAGGCGGCGGAGTCGGAGGAGGAGGAGGAGGAGGAGGCGAATGAGGAGCAGGACGTTCGCCGCTTTCCTGGGACGTCGTCGGCGTCGTCGCCGCCGTCGTCGTCGTCATCGTCGTCGCTTCCCTTATCGCCCGCTCCGTCATCGCCTCCCTTATAAAGTGTCCTAAACTATTTGCGCCCCGCGTTTGCGCAGGGGTTGGGTACGTCGCCAGGGTAACTTTTTGTTGAAACAGTGAATCGTGCACGCTCGCCTTTTCGATTATGATGGGCCCTGCGGCCCCAAGATGGCACACCACTGGTCCAAGAGAGCCCCGAACGGAGCACAAGAAGGTCCCCAAAACGGCCTCAATAGGGCCCGGCGATGGCCCAAGAAACCTCCAAGACGGCCCCAGAGCGCTCCAAGACGGCCAAAAGATGCCCCAAGACGGCCTCCGAAGGCGTCAGACGGGCCAAGAGCGCCCTAAGACCGCCCACAAAATCCCCAAGCGGCCCCCGACCGGCCCCAAGAGGCCCCCAAGAGGCCCCCCAAAAGCCCCAAGAGGCCCGTCAGAGGCCCCCAGGGGACTTCCAAGAGGCCCCCAAGATGCCCCCAAGAGGGCCCCCCAAAGCCATACAACACGCCAAACTTCCGCTTCCCGCTCGTCCTCCTTCTCCTTCTCCCTCCCCGGTCCTTTCCCGGGTCGGTGACCCTCGCAAGCCCAGGCGCGTCTGTGTAGGTCGGGCGTCGCCTCTGGTCCCTGTCCGCGGCGTACCTTCTCCTGTGCAAGCTCTTCGGCACCGCCTGCACCCGGGGCCCCGCCCACTCCGGCCGCCTGAGGCCCCGCCCGCCTGTGCCCCGTCTCCCTAATTAAAGCTGCGCGTGGCCCGCCTATAGCCTTTAGCGGAAGAGGTTCGCTCTCGCCCCGCCGACCAAATAGACTGTGCAGGTCGGACTGGGCGTTCCGCCTGGGACTTCCTCCCCCCTCGTGGCACTGCAGCTCGAGCTTCGCAGCAGCTGCACGGATGGAGGTGGAGCCGTTCTCGAAATGGAGCTTCCTCGCCCTGGCGCCGCGCACGCCCGCCCCAACGTCTGCAGCAACCGCAGGGGTGGGCGGAGCGGCTTTCAGACCTGGGATCTCGCCTTCGCACCGCGCACACTCGCCAGAAAGCTTGCAGCAATTGCGGCGATGCAGATCTGCAGTTTTTGCAATGGAGATCCCGTCTGAGCGCCGCGTACATTTGTCTTAGAACGCTTACAGCGGTCACATCGAAGGATGGGGGCGGTTTTCAAAGTTTGGGTCTCGCCGGTCCCGCCTGAGCACTGCACGCATTCGTCTTGAATGTGTGCAGTCTTTGAAAGCAACTCCTTCTCAAAACTTGGGCTTTCGCCTGGGGCACGGATAAGGGGGCGGTTCCCGTTCGAACCGGGAGTCTTGCTGGGCACCTCGTTGATCTGAAGGATCACACCTGCGCGCAAATCGGCTGCAATTCACTTCATGCTCGAAATTGGGTTCTCGCCTGACTGGCATGCACACACAGAGTGCTGGTCAGCCACTGCAGAACAGTGAATCGTATAGCGACTCACGAGGAGGGGGGTTTGGGACAGCAGGGTGTGTAGCAGCATCGCATG